>VZSZ01004998.1:0-11974 GCA_013398815.1 Ibidorhyncha struthersii | reverse complement strand
CCCGGTTTGTCGGCTGGCGCTGTCGGTACCAGTGTCTGCTGTGAGCCGCGTGCGAGGCCGATCCGAGGCCTGAGCGGGAAGCGCGCGGGGGCTGGCGATGGCCCCGCTCTGGCTGCCCTGTCCCCATCCAAATGGATGGGGAGGCTTTTCGCCTCGGGCCCTCTCGCGTCCGGCAGGGGGCTCTGCCCGGGGGTGACACGCAGGCGTCGGGCCACGTCACAGCACCGTGTTGTGCGCCGCGGCCGCTCTTTGACAAGACGAGGCCGTGCAGCCTTTTCCCCAGCCCGGCCGGTGGCCGTGGGGCAGTGTGCTGCGTGGGCTGGCTCGGTGCGGTCCCCGGGCGCCTGGCAGCCCCCCGCCTGCCCCGGCTGAGAGCGTCGTGCGGGTCGGCTTTGTGCGGGTAACTTGATGCTGATGGCAGTTGGCAGCTGCAGTTCCCCCAGCAGGCTGAGGCAAATAAAAGCATTAGGGCTCGTCCCCGAGGGGAGCGACAGGTGTTCGCTCCCGCTCCTTTGTTTCCCTCCTTTTATTCTCCTCGCTAACGCATGTCATATTTTTACCGCCCCAGGAAACGGGAGACGCGTCCACTGCTTGAATCGGCATTGCCGGCACGGAGCCGCACGCTTGCCTCCCACTACGTGTCCGGCATCGCCTTCCTCCCGCTCCGGCATACCCCTGGTTCATCTCACCCCTCAGTGTTTGCCCAGGGAAGACCCTCGAGGTTTGGGGGTGCTGAAGTTTTCCTTGCTGAGCGGTCTGGCGTGAGCTGGTGTGCCCACGGCGGCGCAGAGAGCCCCAGGACCCCCGGCGCTGTTACTTTTTGTTGATGCGCCTCTGCAGGTTGGTGTCTGGCTTGTGCAGCGTGGTCCAGCAGGTAATGGAACGTGCCCTGAGAAAGGCTGGGGCAGCTCTCACTCGGTACCGCTGTTACTTCATGCCACTTTTCATCTTCAAAGCGGTGTATAAACATCCATACCTGCAATATGCTCATCCACGTCTGATCAAAGAGCACACTGGGATAGAGATGTTCGGCACCGTCTTCTCACGACCATCGCAGAGGAGCGCATCAGAGATAAAGCAGACACATGGGACACCTTGGCTGGAGACCTCAGCTCAGAGCACTCTGCGTTTTGTATGGCAATGGGCAGGAGATTTTATTTTCAGAAAGGTGCTTCCGTTACGTTTCTTACTTTTATTTTAAAGCAACAACGCTTGGATTTTGGCAAAGAGTTTGCTCTGTAGGTGACACGTTTCCTCGCACCAGGCAGGAGCACAGTGGGATGTACCTGGGGTGGATGACTAAATCTGTCCTTCCGCATCCAATGCACCCAACGCCCCGTGTAACGCAATGTGGAAACTGGCTCATCATTTTCATCGATACCATTAACGCAGACTAAGCAGAAATGCCCTTCAGGCCCGGCCAGGTCTTCAAGCAAGTAGAGGCACCTGTGACTGCATTTTGTGTATGGTTTATTCATAGTTAGCCTAAATGGGAGGGGAAAAAAGGGTGCAAACTACAGTGAAGGGTGTCACGATTTTGAAGGAGCCCTCTTTGTTCTGAGCCAAAGCTAGGCATGTATAAAACACACGATTACGTAGACATGTTTATAAAATGTGCAGTAACACACTGAACGTATGTAATCCTGTGGCAAAATTGAACCTCAGGAGTCTGTGGGCTTGTTTTCTCTTCAGAGAAAGCTTGGTTTTTCCTAGCATACATAATCAGACATACTCAAACAGTGGGTTTTACACTGGTGTAAATTCTGCTGATTTACACCAGAAACGTTGCACCACTGTGGCTGTAGATGCAGTCTTGAAATCTGTCAAGCCCCTTTACTGCAGTTGTTTGTATCGGTTGTGTTTCAGAGCTGGCTTAGGTTAGCGGTGCTGCAGTGTTAATTTAGGGAAACGTTGAGGGAAGGAGCTCCCGAATTCACCGCAGTTCAGATGTGTCAGGACTTGGGTGATGAATCGCTGGTGGCCGCTGAACAGCAATGATTTCTCACAAGCCTCAGATCTGCATGTTTTTTCGCAGCGAGGAGCCGCAGGCACAGGGTGAGGACTTCTGGATGCGTGAGAAGAGGACACTCCAGCAGCGGGCTAGCAAATCTTGGCCAAGAATGGCCAGAGGGAGTTGGCCATGGCTATAACATCCTATTTGTGTCCTGACTTGGTGGGTACCGATGGCAAGGTATTTTATACATTGCTCGCTCTTGCTCTGCAGCATGTCTTTTTGTATTTTCTTTGAAAAGCTGCAGGTCAAGTGAGTTGTCAAATGCTGGAGCCGTTTGTGCCGGGCATTAAAAATGTATGTGCCATAAATATCAGGGCGTTACTAGAGCTGCCATTCTGGAGGAGGGAGGCACTGCAGGCTATCTGCTCTGGCCTACAGGGATAATGTGACATTTTTGTGCCACTTTAAACAAGTTCCGTCACATCAGGTGAAGCGATTCATGGTAACCTCATGCATTTTAATGGAAATGTCAACTGCAATCTAGTAAAAGAAAATGTTCCTTAGATGCCCTGTCTCATACCTCGGTGCTTGCCCATGCACGGTGGTTCCTGAAGGAGATTTCGACAAACCCATCGACTTACCTGTATCATTCTTTCCAGGTTAAACCCAACCTGTTGCTTGCTGGTGGGGAGGTGTGTGGGCACTGCTTGCTCCCCGACAGAGGGTGGGAGTTTAACCTTGCTTAGAGCAGGAGGCTCTGTCCTGCCTGCGGCTGCTGCTCCCATGTATGATATAAATGACAGTTTAGCTGAGGAGCAGCGTAGTTTTAGCGGAGATAACGGGACCAGTGCCTTGCTGCTTGTGCTTTCCTGCAAGGCCACGCGTAGAGCAGTATAACGCAGCATATAACAGGTATTAGTTCTTCATAGAACATGTGTGATTGCTAATGCAGGTGCGGTGACAGTGGCAAAGGCAACTGTGGGAGACAATCCTGCAGCCTCAGCTACTTGCCATGTATTCTGGAGGCCCCAGTAAGTGGCAAATCCTCATGATATGCGGGAGTCTACCACATAATGCCTCACGCACTTCTGTTTGAGCTCTCAAGTGCATTTGAAAGGTCTCTGGCTCCCAGAAGAAGCTCCACAGAGACATAATGCAACTCTGAAAAATTTTAAGGACTCTACAGGCAAGTATGCTGCCGTCCATGTTCTTGGGCGTGAGTCAGCAGGTCACCCAGGCTCTCCGTGGATAATATAATCAGAGCACGGAATAAAGACATGATGAGCGTGGACAAGGTCCATTGGAAATGCTTGAGTAGTTTCTTTCATAAATGGTGTAACATCTGTTGTCGTCGGAGACACAAGTTCCTGTCAAAGAGACACGTCATCCTTATAAATATTAATGGTGCATATAAATGGTGGTGGGTGTGAACTGTGGCGGATGTTAGGTTAATGGGTGACTTGCTCCTTAGGCATCAGTTTGCTGTCATCATACTTACTTCTACACTAACACATACAAACTGTTTAGGTGGCAGAGCAAGCAAGGAGCCACCTTCCCCCTCCTCCTCTCCCTGGGGTCCCTTCACAAATGAAATGTGTACTGTAATTAGTCTCCTGCCTTGTCTCTGATGAAAATCAGTCCCGCTCGCAGAACCGAGGTGGAGGGGAGCATGCCTGGAGCTGGGAGAGCTGAGGGCTGTAGGTGATAAATGAAGCGAACGAGGAAGGCTGTTTGGAGAAGTTTGCAGCATTCCCCATCAGCTTGCTCCTAGTTGCCTTCAGTGCTATTGATTTCTCTGCTGTTGAAAGCAGATGTTTAAGAGGAAAACCGGGTCGAATATCACAACTGAGCTGCTCTTGGGCTTGAATGTGTTTGTTGCTGCAAATTGTGTTTGCTGCCTGGAGCGCTGAGTTTCTGTTGCCCCTTTCAAAAACCATAAGGCTTTTCCTATCCTTTCTTATTTGCCAGCAGACTTGGCAGCGGTGCTCGTGTTCATCAGCTGGGGCACAGAAGAACAGCTCGTGCCAGCCACAGCGCTAATGAGTAGCATTCAAAAGGGTCTTATGTCCATTCACAGAAGAGCCCCAAGACTGCGTTTGCTGCCTGTGAAGGCTCGGGTTCCCCTTTGGCTGAGAGGATGGGCCCGGCTTTCTGCCATTTCAAAAGTACTTGTGGTGATACACAAACGCAGCGTACGTTGGGGCTGTGCTGGGCAAGTAGTGAGGACAGCAGAGCCTCTCCTCGTGGGTGAGTGATGGGTGGGTGTTGTGCACTGGGGGGTTCCCCCCAGCAAAACCCTCTGTGCCACTTCTGTTACCTTCTCATTCTTTCCCCTCACCCTGCTGGGCTCCAGTGGAGTTATGTCTGAACCCATACATCGTTTCAAACTGCCACAACTGCGGCACGTGGGTGACTGCGGCAGGGTCCCGTGTCTTGCAAGGTTAGAGAGACCGTCGCTTGGTCGCACTGTGTTTGGGGAAGTTATTTCAGGGAGGTGAGAATAACTATCTGAAGCAAGTACAGAGTCTTTTTCAGTTGGATTAAAAACCCCAAAATCTGCCTGTGGTGCTTCAGGGAGCAGTTTCATGGTGTTTCCAGGGAAGCCTCTTGTATTTGATTTCTCTAATATTTTTGGGGTTTGAAAGTTATCCTAATTATGGGGGTGACTTCATCATAGGCTTTATCCTGTCTCTGTAACAGTGATAGGTCTATCACTGGTCCTCCCCTGCAAGATGTTTTTATTAGTTCCTAAAAGACTTACAGGCATCCTCGTTAAAGTACATTTTCTTCGGAGAAGGTGCTGAATCCCTTAAACACAATCTCAGCTAAGGCTGAAAGCTTTTCTAAGCGTGTGCCCTTCAGAGCACGTTTCCCCTGACGTGCGGCGTGTGGCCAGGGTAACTCCCAGTCTGTACCTCTGGCAATGACACTCCAAGTTTGTTGACAGGACACAGGTTTTGTTTTTATCAGATTAACACGTACATAATCAGGCTCTGAACTTTGCTCCCGTGTGTTTTGTGAAATGCTCTAGAAAATGCCTGCTTTCATAGTCTCTCATGGGTTTGCATTCAGATTGCGAATGACGTATCTGCAGGTGAGGGAAAAAGCGCTATGCTCTCAGGGGGGTGTTTGTGAGATCCTTTTTAGCAATGACAGAATATATTCTATGGTCAGTTTTGATAAACAGTCGTCTTTTCTAAATGAAAAGGAGAAATATTTTACAGGCAGAGACCAGTCCCCTTTACTTGCAAGTCCAGACACCCATTTTTTGGTGTTTAGTACAAATACTGGGCTTGACCCTATTGTAAGAGATACCTCAGATGCGTTTCCTGGAGGTATCCGTGGACAGCCTGGGACACGACCACAGTAACAGATATTTGTGGATCTTGTATTAACTGTGCCCTGCTCCCACTTTGGGCTGGTTGTTTCCCCAAGGAGGTGACACTTTGTAGCCCAGACTTAAAGGGACCCTTCTGAGGACTTGGTCTATTGTGTACTGTGGAAGAGAATGTCGTTTAACTGCTCTAAGTTTAGACTGGATTTTAGCCTTGCTGTCCTGCACAGCTTATTTACTTGGCATACTGCTCAGCTGGTTTATGTTGGTGGTTGAGTCCCTTAATCCGCTGCAGAAGCTTCTTGCCTCCATTTTGGTGAGGAGCCATCATTTAGGGCGATGCTGGAAGGCATCGATAGGAGGTTGCGTGAAGGAAGCTTAGCGAGCAGATTTGAAAGCGGTGACGAGTGCTGTCGTTCCTTCCTCTCCATACGTGTTTGCCCTTCTTTCTGGAGAAGCTGAGCACAGTTTAAGAGGAGCATAATGTTTTTGACTACCTGAACTGAGAAATAGCTCTGGAACTTCAGCACAGAGAAACATAACCTCTTCAAGGTGCTTTCTGATACAGGTAATGCACAGTTGAATCCAGTCAGCTACAGGGCAAGGGGCTGCTGCCCCACTGCCTCCGGTTCAACTGGGAGACCAATGGGGAGCTGGCAAGTCGGTCCCAGTGAATGTCGTTTGGGTATCAGAAACGGGGTGGAAACAAAAGCGTTCAAAGACATTGCAAACTATGGGTAGATACATTCTCTCTGCACGGGGCCAGTGAATGTTACCCGCCTGGCTCTCCCGTTCCCAAAGGCTTGTTGGGTTCCCAAGGCTCATGAATGTGATGCAGGATTACAGCTTTCAGAGGAGGACATAATTCCTCTGCTTGGATAGTCATTTGTCTTCATGTCTTTTGCTAGCGGGACATAGGTGTTTGCAGGAAAATGCAAAATGTCTTTCTGCTGTTTTCTGCGCGCTGCCTTTTGATCCTGTGGTACTTCCTCGGTACTTCCACTCACCTCTCAGCAGTCGTGGGGTGACGATGGAAGGGACCTTTGGAGGGCTGAAGCGAAGGTGCTGTGCCTCCAAAATCTGTAAGAAACAATTGCTGTTCTCGTGATTATGGCTGTGTGAATAGGCATGGAGCGTTGTAGCCGGCTCACGTCACTAGACACGAATCACATAAGCAAAAGAGCTCAGGAAAGAACGGTGGAATCAAGGGAAGTCAGGAACATCATGCGGGCTCTTATTTGTGCTATGTAGGGTGACTTAAAAGAGAAAAAAATGCTAGTTCATATAAAACAATGTTATTTTTTCTAGAGAATTAAAAATGCTTTATTCTATTTTGGGGGTTGGTTTCTTTTTTTAAGCTCTGGAGAAAGGGCAGCACGATCCTCTGCAGCATGCCTTGTTTTATGGAGCATGTTGGGAAGGGGATCATTTACTTGATAAGTTCAGGATCCAGTTTNATTGGCTTCTGGGGATTACTTGATGTTCTCTAAACTCCAGTAAAAATCTCTTAGCACAGCCACAGCTTCTCTGTCCTTGCAAATAATAGACAAAGCAAACGCCAAGTTTGCAGAAATGCACAAGCAGGGACTTCTGAGCAAAGTGGTAGGACTAGATCCACTAGAGGCTAGTGCATGTTGCTGTGTCAAATAAAATTCCCAGTGATATACAGCCTAAAACTGTAATTAGAGGGCAGGTCTGAAAAACAACATACAAGCTGAAAATGCAGGCAACTTTGGTACACTGTCGGAGTTACTCCTCTTGGTTCCCTTCCCTCCAACCCCTTTCAGAGGTGTGGTATGTGGGCTGCTGGGGCTGCATGAGAGCAGGGGTGGCTTGTCCCCAGAGCTGCTGAGCTGTCTGGATCCCAGCAAGCTCATTTGACAACTGTACCATCTAAACTGTCTACGGATAAAAGTAGGGCAATGAAAGGTAGGAGAGCAGGCATTTGGAAGAGCTGCTTGTCCCTGATTAAGTGTTTGGTGAGTAACAAGGAATTCAAAGAGCAAGATGTTGGGGAGCAAGAGCCCTGGGGTTGTGGCTGGTGACCTCCCAAGTGCATTTGTATCACAAGAGGCACGCGCTGGAGTAGGTGCAGAAGGTGGCCCTTGCTCCAGGTGGTCTGTAAAATACCCCTGACTTATAGGGGTATATAGCACAAACTTTGTTAGGGGTGTGGTTTCGGGCCATAGCAGGGAAATCACTAAAGCTTGACTTTAGAGACACCTTCAGCTCCTGCTCTGCTGGCCATCTACTCTGACGCCTCCCTTAGCTTTGCTCTTGGAGGCTTTCTGGCACAGCTTTGCTAGACTTCAGAATCTGAGAAGAAATCAATTTGTCAGTCCCACGCCTCCGTGCCGTGTGCCTGGGATCGAGCCATTCACCTGCAAGATGCAAGCTCAAACAGTTGGCCAACACCAAACCCACAGTTGCCTGGTCTTGAGCAGAGCCCACTTCCTCTCTCTAACACCCGTAATTAGAGACAAGCCCAGAAGGAGAAACAAGACTGATTCCTTGAAGAGCTCATCTGGAGGATCAGGAAGGACAGAGCGGATGGCTTCGGTGCAAGCTCTGAGGTAGGCTTAAGCTGGGTGGAGTCCACCCTCAGGCTTGACCCTAGATGTCAGTGTAAACAGATCCTCTGGGGACTTTCATTATGGAAAGCATGGGCAAAACTGCAAGTCCCTGCCTGTCAGTGCTTGAAATTCAAACAGCCCAGGTTGGGCAGGTAAGGCTGAGCTGCCTCCTGCAGCTGCCTGGGAAGAGCCTTGGCCTCACCTCAACAAGAATGGAGAGCTCGCTCAGCCCTGGGCGCGGCAGGGACCTGCAGCATGGCGGTTGGAGCGCGAGACTACTGCAGAGCGAGGGCACCAGTGACCGTGGGTGGCAGACCGGCAAGGCTGGACCAAGGCAGCGCAGAATTGAATGCGCCTCCGCTGGGCAGAGGATCAATAGGTCACAGCATCCTCTGGGAGACAGTCCTCAGAGGCGCTGATGCTCTTCCTTATGGATCAAGAAGGCAGGTCCTTTGGACCTGGCACCAGCATCCGCAAGATGAGGGCCCTTCTGTCTGAGCAGGGTGTATGCTTGCCCCGCTGCCTGCCAGCTCTTCCTTATTGTGAAGAGCAATAAGCCCAGGAGGGCAGGGGGTGACACGTGGTAGGGGTAGATGACTATTGAGCGTGTTTCTGCCTGGTGCTGTGATAACAGCCTCTGTTCTGGTATGTCACATGTGGCATGCTGAACTCCTTCAGTTTCTCACCTTTTTTCCTCCCATCTCTCCTGGACAGCTTTGCACTCTCTGGAGCTGGGTCAGGTGGTTCTAGCCATGCTCTGCTGCTGCTTTTCCTCAATCAGCTGATACGTATTCCTTAGTATTCTCTATACTGCCAAAAGCATGTGGTGTTTTTTGGGGAAACTCTTCTGGTGATAAATGTAATCCAAAGGGCAGCCAGAAGAAGCTGTCACAAGTTCCTGTTGGCTGTCTTGCGGGTTGTGTTTAGCAGGTACTGCGAGTGCCAGAGCATGTGGTTTCCTTCAGTGTCTCCCTGCAGCTCTGCTGACACAGTCATCTCTCCCAAAACCCTTCCTGTTTTCTAGGATTTTCTCTTCTAGGAAAGGTTCCTTTATTATGATGTCTATTTTGGTGTAACATATTCATTTATTTCGTATGGCTTTAAATAGAAGAGTCGCAAAGAGAAGAGTTGAGCTCCAGGAAGGAAGTTGAACATCTACCATCTAACCATAGTGTCTGAGAGTTAAGTCTCTTGAAAGGGAGGTCTAACAAATCCATGTACTTATCAAGAAGCTGTCTGAAAATTATCAGTAGGAGACACTGAATGGGTGTATCTGAAACCCTCCTGACCCCTGGAGACCTTCAGACGGGTGCTCATCCATTCTGGCTCTAGACCCGTCTCATAAGGGTGAGCGCACACAGTGCTCGTGACGAGCACTGCTTCCATCAGGGTAGGTACTGCCTTTGCTGTCGTAGTCTCCTGGCGAGCCCAGTCCTGCATCAGGTAGGAGACTTGCTTTCAAATTTTCCTTTCAGACCAGGCGAACCCACCTCTCGGGATTGTGAAAACAAGGAGGGGAGGGGAACGTGGGCTGTGGGCTGTGGGCTGGGAGTTAAGAGAGGGCAACTGTGGTTTCGGGTGCTGACTCCAAGGCCTGCTTTCATTCTTTTTGTGTCATGTTTCCCAGGAAAAGGCTTTATGATGTTTGTGTTCAGACCCATGTGGGGAGGGCAGTTGACTGATTTACTCTAGTGCCATCTCTCTCTTTGTTGTATCAATAAAGTTATTTGCACAGAATCGATCTGATGGAGGAAGTGATCTTGAAAGTGTCTGGTCTAAATCTGATTTTCCTATCCTTTTCCAAACTGAGCCACTACCTGAGGATCCCCAGGGCTAGAGGGGCCCCATCATGGTGTGTGGTAAGTCCCTGGGGAGGGCAGGAGAAACATCAGTCGGTACTTGTAGCAGATTGCCGTCCTGGTGCGGCAGTGTGAGCAGGGCTGACCTCCTGGACCCACACAGGTGTTTTGCATTTGAGCATCTCATCGCTAGATGATGGAGCAATGCTCAGTGATCGTATTGCTCTTTATTACAAATCATTAAACGTTCTCTTTTCACCCTAGACTGCCCAGTACTTCACGGCAACGCCTCTTCTGTGGTGCTGCTGGATGGAAATTGCCTGTGCAAGACTACCCAGCATCAGGCTGCTTCTGAGCTCCAGAAATGCTGAGTGCCAGACTGTGGGCAGGACTCTGGATTTGTGCCAATGGCAAGTGCAGTAATGTCCAATTCTGGGACTCCGGGGCCACAAGGGTTGTAAGAATATGGAGGGCATCTGGTAGGGAACTACCAACATGGTCAGGACCTGGGGGAGGTGGGCTTGTTTAGTCTGGTCAAGAGGAGGCTGAGGGGAATCTAGCAACATCCCACAACTACTGGAAGAGCAGTTATAGAGGTGGTAGAGTCAGGCTTTTCTCATCAGTGGCAGATAATAAACCGAGGGGCAGTGGCCACACAATGCAACTTGCAAGGATCAGATCAGATTCTGCAAAACCCTCTCTTCCACGGTGGTGGTGCAGCACAGGGGCAGGTTGCACAGAGAGGTCAGGAAATCTCCCTCCTGGGTGGCTTTTGTGGCTTAGACAAAGCTACAGTCAACCTGATCTACTTTTGGCAATGGCTGTGCTTCAAGGAGGTTTGGACTAGAGACCTCCACAGGTCCCCTCCAATAAGCATTTCGGTCGCTCTGTTCATTCTGGTAAGACTGGCAGTATGCTGTCAGAGGTTTTAAGGAGAATTTCTGGACCTAAATATCTAGCAGTTTTTGTTTGACACAGTAACGCAGATCTAGATGGAAGCTGTCTGCTCCAGCTTACTAGGGTAGTATGATCTCCATATGAAGAATATTGGTTCGGGAAGTGGGGTAGATGGGGAAAGGAGTCACTTTTGCCCCTTGGCCAGGAGATGGGTGCAAGGGGAGGGAGCTATTCTAGCAGCTCGAGGTGGCTGGAATTTCGTTTGAATCCACTCCATATTTTGGAACAGAAGCAAGGCAAAGCTTGCCGTGGCAGCGGAAGGCCTCTGGCGTATGTGCAGCGCTGTGTGCAGGAGACCCTGCAGCAGTAACAAGCTGCCTCTTTGTTACGGTTTCAGCTCTTTAGCACTTGGGCAATACAAGTAGCTAGTGAAAGAGCTCCGTGACACCCCTTCTCTGTCTTTAATATCTTCTGTGATGTACTGTAAACCTCCAGGAGAAAGCGTCCTTCCAGACGTGCCATCTAGCAAGCTTTTCTGGGAGTGATGGAGCTTGATTCCCCATGGCTTTGTGTCTGCTTGGACCCTCTCTCCTTCACGGCCATATTTTGTTCCTCTGCATCCCAGCAAAAGGTGAACTCCTGTTGCAGGACCTCTCACCTTGGCCCAGGTGCCCACGTTCACGGAAGTTACAGGAACTTCATTTCCTCATAGTTTTTTTCTTCCTTGGTCCTTTGTTAAATTTAGCTAGAGAAGCCAAATGTTACTGTGGGAGGACTGACGGGCTGAGGAAGAGGCTGAGGCTTGCAGCGATGTTGTTTCCTTAGGGGAGGAGAGGAGAGGAAAAAAGAGTCCGGGGAACGCAGCAGTTTACCCATGTCCTCTTATCTGCTGATCTTGAACTTAATCATCACAAATATGTCATCATTGCTGAAGTCATAATTAAGTTCAGCATTTTACTGTCAGCATAATTGCATGAAACATCTTCCTTTCTTGCTACGTCTTGAAATACAGTCTGTTTCATAGACTCTCTGCCAAGTTATTCAGTTTTAATGCAGTTGGAATCAGGTTTTTAAAATGCACCTCAAATGCAGTAAATAGACTGAGTTCCCAGGGCCCTCCGTGTTTTTGTATATGAATGAGATCAACTGAACAAGCCAAGCGTGAAGATGTCGTGCGGTTGAGCCCTACTGAGTAGCTGTGTACTCGGTGGCACTGAGCCGGCTAGCTGTCCCCTGGCTGTGCTGTGAATGGCTGGTGGCATTCCAGCTTTTCTAGGAGGACCTGTAACATTCTCACATTTCTTTCTTAAAATCCGGGTTGCCAGAAGGGGCTTCTCCTCTAGCGATTTGCATTCCTTCAGGAGAAATACGTTTTCACAGCATAGCTGTGTCTTTGGGGGGTTAAAAAGAAAGGGCA
>VZSZ01004997.1:953428-1002172 GCA_013398815.1 Ibidorhyncha struthersii | reverse complement strand
GCACCGAGCGGAGCCCGGCCAGTTGTGAAACGGTGACAGAGAAACGCGTCGGGTGAGACCTCGGGGAGGGGACAAAGTCCCGCTCGGGTCGCTCCTTATCGCAGGAGGGCAAATGCCAACGGGCCAGCTTCAGCCCACGCTTTTCCCCCGCACGAACTCACCGTCTTCGGGAGGGGTTGCCGAGCCCGAGGGCTGGGGGAAGGGGACGGGGGTGCCCGGCCGGCGCCCCCCCTGCGCGGCGCGGAGGGAGGAGTGGGTCGGGGAAAGGGGGCGCCGGCAGCGCAGGTGGTGGGTTTGTAGGAGGCAAAGCAGCCAACGGGAAGAGCCCGGCCAGGAGTTAACCTCGGTACAAGCACTCACGTGGGAAAGCAGCCAAAAAACCAAACCAAACCCAAACAAGAAGCAGGGAAAGGAGCTGAGACAAGGCTGGGCTCACTCCCGTTAAAAATAGTCCTTAGAACAAGCCACGACTTGTTCTAAGAAAGGCAAGGGGGTTATTTGAAAATTAAAAATTACTCCGGGGTTGTTATGTGCTACTGCTTCTAACCATACATTTATTGCTCATGCTCCTCAGGCAAAACTCTGCCCAACTACATCCCTGCCCACCACGCAGCTCTGCGACGCGCAGGGCCGGGTGCTGGTGCCCAGGAGACGGGGCCAGTGTGGAGCACACGCGAGCTCCCCCCGGCACAGTTTCAGGACATTATCCCAGACCAGCACGGCNCCCAAACACAAAGCCTGGCTTTTGTGAAGTCTGTTGGCTTTGCTGACAACTCACGGGCTCTGCCAGCACATGAACATTTCACAAGCTACACACAAATCTCAGCAGTAAACGGTCTGACATGGAAAAGAATGACAAGAGCAACTGCCAATACTTGCATGCAGGAAGCAACATGTGAAAGAAAAACTGGCTGGGCTTGAGAGAGCCCTTGCACTGTCGTACGTGAAAAGGAGCTGGGTTTACATTCAAGACAACACGGGTAGGAGAAGTGGGAACTGTTCTCACGAGCATTACTTGATGCAAACGCGCTCTGCTGGATCCTGTTAGCGTCTAGAGGCAGGGCAGGTTGGAGCTCTGTGCAGGCACCACACTATCTGAAGGTCCAAGGAAAATTAGATAAGGAGTTAGCGCTACTGCAATCAGAGTAAAAGTCTTTGAGCTCTCAGCGTGGAGCGCTGCATTGTGCCTGGGGAAACAGTGCTGCAGTGCATCCTCTGCAGGCAGCGCACCCACCAAGGGATGTCTCCAGGAGCAGGGAGATATTACTTACCTGTGTTTTCCAGAGCGGCCATTTTCCACAGTCTGTAAAATGCTCACCCTTTAGCCCGAGGGTTTTCATGCCAGAGCAGTGCTTCTTGTGCTTGGCGTCACATACAAGAGGCAAACGTCCCAGCTGCCAGTTCATCCCGGTGGCCGGCAGGCTGGTACTGTGCCACGCTTTCGCAGAAACCTGGTCTTAAGGTCCTCGGTATTTGCAGAAATGCGACAGCAGCAGTGTGCTGCATCCTGGGAGGCGGTCCCTTTTGGTCCTTGTCAGGGACATCTTTTTTGCCAATTACGGACAGGAAACAAGGCTGAGGGTGTTTTAAGCATTGCAAAATATCAGTTGAGTCTCCCTGGAGCAGCTGGGCGAGACACGTGGATTTCAGGGAAGCGTGGGATCTCGAGCGAGATGGAAGAATACCCCAGACAGCGCCCGGTGTAACGCATGGTCTGCAGCATGCTGCCCACGCCTAGGAGCTGACAGTATTTTCTATTTTTATTCAGTCACTAAGAAACAATAAAGGGAACTATTTATGGGAAAGTAATTGAACTCCAGAGGAATCAGGAGGTAAGCAGTGCTGGGGGTGCTCTAATCCCCAGGGCTATACTTAGAGCAGCAAGAGACATTTTGTGGAGAAGCTGAGCTTGAGACTCCCCTCTCCCCTCCGTTCCTCGCAGCCTCTTGCTCTCGCTCCCCTCTTGGAGTCAATTATAGCAAGGCCCCACGCTGGGCCTTTGTGCTGCTCCGTGGCCTGCTCACAAAAGCATCCAGCAGAGCCTGGGGAAGGAGGACTTTGGTTTAGAAGATAAGCTGTGCAGTATTTGGTTTCAAGAGTCCACCAAATAACACAGCTAATCAATAAATGTCTCTTTAGCTCACACGCCACACTCACAGAACTTCAAGTTTTTAGCTAGGCTGACAGTCCTCAATTTCTGCTTAAACATCTGCCCGGTCTCTAGTTCCAAGTGTTTTCTAAGTCACACAATCCAGCCAGTGGCACAATAAGGGCAGATACAGAAGCCCAAACAGCACTCAATCATAAAAGTGGGTACAGAAGATTAACAACAGGGAGAGATTTTAAAGAACCTACACGAATAAATGCAGCTCAGTTCATTTATGGCATCACTTGTTTTGAAAGCTGCAGCTGATCTCACATTTGCGAGAACAAGATACTGCGTAGTACAGAGCCATGGTCTGTGGGCTGCATTGTAGACATAGCTGGGGCCACGGAAAATGTGAAAGCGACACAAAGAAACAATGAAAATGATTGGCACAAAGACTGCAACAAGACTCAACAGCACCACTGGCATTTAGTTTGCTTTCAGCTCAAGAGGAGGGGGGAGCCTGCCACATACAAAAGCCTATTGAAAAGGTGTTTGTCCGAAGAAGCGGTGCCAAGACTTAGTTAGACTGGGCTCCAGCTGACTTAGAGACCTTAAGAGAGAGGTTACTGCACTATACTTCATTGATCTACAGAAAGGAGGAGCTATGTGGCCACAGCCAGGGCTATGGCTCAGGTTGGACAGGGAAGTTCAGGATAAAAGGAGATTTGCTTTAAGACTTAAAGGCATCCTGGACAGTCATAAAATAGTGGCAAGCAGACATCAGCGCAGACAAAAAAGTCAAAGGATAAAATGTAAAAAAAAAAAAGAAACCCACCAAAAAAAAATAGGAGAAGAAGCAGGAGTCAAAAAGGAAGCAGGTTACAAGTCAGGTCACAAGCCAGCAAAACTGAATTTCCAAGTCTCAACAAGCTTTGAAAGCAGCAGTTTCCAGCTTTACTCGCCCCAGACGAAAAAGCGAGCTTCCCTTTGTGGTGCAGCTGGGCTGTGTGCTGCACAGTGTGCGCCAGTGAAGCACAACGACAGTTACTGCCTCTGAAGCCAGAGGTGACAACATTCCTGTATGAGAAAGGAGCAAGAACCATGCAGAACCTAGCCAGTCCCAGGAACAATTCACACCTCTCAACTGAAAAATGCCTCTCAGACTAATTCATAGTATCTTAGTTGAAAGTTAAATTAACTAGATTTCATCCTCAGTATCAGAGAAAGGGCTCAGAATTCAACTTCTTTCTTATAAAAAGCAGCAAATGTCAGAATCAAAATGCGTTTTAGCTTCCTCAGTCAACGTTACACGCCATGGAGAAAGCAGAACAAGTATGGAACATGGTGCTCTTGAGTAGATGCTAGAGAGCTGAACACATCAAATATCTCCTTTAAGTGCTATCTTTCAAAAGGCTGGGGAAAAAAAAGTATTTGGTAGAAACAAGCACCTGCTGTTCAGTGCAGAGAGCTGAAGACAGAGGACAGCTTCAGGATCTTCGTGGAATGAGTTTATGCACAAAGACAGGCCATGAACATTGGTCTCCTCCTCCTGAAAACAGCAAACAAGAATAGCCCTTTTCTTCTCCTCCTGTTTGTGCAGCTGTAGTCTTGCTGGCAAGAGTGGAAGGAGAATGAGCTTGAATCCTGAGGAAAAAAAGAAAACCAACAAAAAACAGTGAGTTCCTGGGAAAAGCAGCCTATCTCCTAGACTCGTGTGTGTTAAGGCTTTTGCTTTGTTCCTAGATTTGTGTTCAGACATATCATTAGCATTCTCTGCTCACTCCTTCCTCATCCTCTTTTATTGTTGTGCACCAGTCATAAGTGCAGGTTTGGTTTTTTTAAAGAATAAATTGGGAAAAATTTGATAGTACAACTAAGAAATACAACAGTCACATGCCAGCTACCACAGCACACCTCAGCTGGGAAGAGGATATTAGCTACAAGGGGGACAAAGCCTGTTTTTCTCAAGTTTGCGTAGAAATTGTAAGTTACTGCCAATTTTTGTCAATTAGCTCTCTATATGCTGCTCTGGCAGCCCAGACAGCTCCTCTTTGCTAGAGGCAACAAATAAGCACCTTGTTGAAAGAACATACAGCTGTTACCCAGGAACCTACTTAGCATATTTGTTTTCAAATCCAAGTTTAAAAATAATAATAATAAAAAAAAAGCAGGGGAAATTGTTTTCCTAAAGCAAGTGAAAACAAACTTGGGGACGCTTTGTGCCAGAGCTATCTGGAGATAACAAGCCCAAGCAAGTTGCCCCATCCTGCCCTGGTGGCACATCCAACTCATCTCTTGACCCAAGCAGGGAACATTCAGCAACTAATTTCACCAGCCAAGTACAGACCATTTCTTTGAAGTTAACACCACTGGCCTTTAGCTACAGAGACATAGAAACTCAGTTTTACCATAGAAACACTTCTAGTGTCAGTATTTATTTTTAACCTTAATATACATTTATACAGGCCATAATAAAAAGGCTATTACGCAACAGTTCAGTGAGTTATTACCTAGTTTCAAGAATAATGCATGCAATTACAAAGGAGAGGTAGAAACACCGTATTAAAGACCTAAAAATACAAACATTATATAAACAAACACTTTCAAATTAACTGTTGGAATTTCATACAGATAAATAAGGTAAAAAGTACATTACTCTGTCAAAGTAAAGGAAACACATGGTTATCCGAACACTGAAACAATATTTTGATGTGTAAGCCCTGTACAACTTTGTCAAATAGTTCAGACCACTGTGTTTAAGAGGATTAAAATGATTTTGTCCTGGAGAATGGTTTATTCAAGTATTCAAGCAGTTGAGTAACAAAAAAAAAAGTCCCAAAAATAAAGTATAGGAACCATTTCCAGAGAAGCTGATCTGCCTAAATACTTCGCAAATCGGTGTCCTGATGATCTCATGGGATGCTTGAAATGATAATGCCTATAAGGCTAAATGAAGCTTCCCACCTCTCCCCCAAAATGCACACAAAATAATCCTGATTTTTCACACACTGTATGTAGATATTCTACATCAATTTATCAGCATCTCAAACCCCAACATTATTTTCTGGTTTTGCATGGTTCCTTGCAGAACCTTTCAGTTTACAGTATTTATTGTAATACTGCCCAAGAAACAAACTACACAGAACTGTCATTACACCCCTAGAGACTGCAGGCATTAATGCACATACTGCATGCACAACAAAAGATGCAACCAAATCTATTTAAAAAGCAAACAACCAGCAACTCAACATTGCTATTACTGAGAAAGTCCAGAGCAGTAGTTACTCAAGTATTAGACAAATAGGTATAAAATGGAAAGGTTCACATGAATACAAGTTTTTACAGTTTGTTTGAAAGTCTTCTAGAAGCTACATTTGAAATTCTGAAAAGAATTTTATGTACACTGAAATGAAATTCAGCCAAGTCCATTGTGCCTTCTTTCTCTAATTTTTTTATATAGTTCTTCAAAAATGAATATACAGTTGCTTTAGTAAATTAGTGCAAAACAAAATATTTTGGAAGAAGATCATCAAATTGTATCCACATCAGCTGAAAACCCACTGGGGATTTTGCACAGATGGAGCGCAATTTCTTCCGTTACCATCTTTCGCCCATGTAAAAGAACGCTTTCTCACCATCCCTTCATATGACAAGCTGAGCCATGTTTAACAACACATGAGCTCCGATAAAAGCCAGCTTAGCCCCAAAAGCTTCAAACAGCACTTGCACATGGTTAGGGTTTCCCAAATTCACTCCGCCACATTTTACTGACAACTTAAAAATATCTTTCACAAACTTTTGAGGGAATCTTCTGAGGGAAATGTCTTTTGTACCTGATGCAGAAGGATCCACTCTCTATAAACCTCATGAGGAAAAAAACACCCTGATCATTCAAGCCAAAGCACACGTACAAGGATCAGTTTGAAATGTGAAGAGAGATTCTTTTAAATTCTGTTGCTAGGAAGAAAAAGGAGCTGCTGGATCTGTAAGGCAAGTGTACTTTTGGAATTTCTCCTCTTTGAATATGCTGCTGTTTCTTTGGTAGTCACCACAGAAAACTAAGAATCATCTTCCACGTGGGGTAGAACAAGGACGACAATTAAGCTGTAGTGAAAAAAGTGCAGTATCACTGATGTGGTCCCTTATGTTCACACCATCTGGTCCTCGGGATATTCCTACTGCTCATATACAGCCACTGTGCTATAGCAAAGTGCAGAAAGCCTTCGCTCGATGCTAGATTTGTCTGAAAACAGAGAGAGGTAAAACAGATGATGGCCTCAGTATTATTTTATAATGCATTAATTCCATGTAATTTTCAGTATTTTCATTATTCAGCTTAAACTTACACTTGTGTACATTTTCTATATCTGCAGGGTCTTGCAGTATTTTAGTCAGTCCTTCCAGCAGCAAGGCTGCTTTGTGGTATCGATATGTAATGTCTTCAGTTTGCTGAAACATCTCATCCAGAGCTGCCGACTGAACCTGGAATCATTCAGGAGATTCAGTTATATAAACTGCATTAGGCAGGCAATGAAATGAAAAATTCAAAATTAGTGGTATAAAGGTGCCATGAAGAAACTATTTTTGAGCCTTAATTTAGCTGATCTGTTTTTATAACTGTAAGACAAAAAACCCCGAAGTCTGAGAGAATATAGTACCTGTGCTGTATTAAGGATATTCTGCACATAGAAGCTACAAAAGCACTTTTCGATCCTTTGTGTTTACATGTACTACAAAAGCACACGGATAAATGCACTTGTTCTTATACCTACAATCTCTTGTAAAGACGACAAATTAATTGTGCTTGACTACACCATTATCAGGGTTAAGCACAATATTTGCCACTAACTTCTGTGTGACACCTACGTTAAAAAGACTTCCCTCTCATCAAAAAAAAGCAGTTAAGTTTCCCATATGGTTACTGCATCTGCTCCATGGCAAATATCAAGTTTATCAATTACATGAAAAAGCTTCCAGACATTAGCTACTGGTTTTGCTTTATATGGACAGGCTGATGTTCCTGTCAAATTGACCTGGTAGATTGATGAAGCTCCTTCTGTTGCTTCTACGCTTTAGTAAGCCTTACTGGATGAGACCTCAGCACACAGGGCTGTGTGGCTTAGGAGTTCATTTCCTAGTGTTTATGGACCAAATGTGCTGATGTAGGGGAAATGTCCCCGAGGAACAGTATCTGCCAGGAACTTTAGCCACAGTAAAGGCAGGGCAGGAAAGAGAGTTGAAAGACTAACAAAAATTACCATGAACAGAATTCTGGAAACATATATTCTATTTTCTGGTTATGTAGAAGAGGTGCGTGAGAGAAAAAAGCAATTCAACTCAATGTCCTATCGTTAAGGTACTTACCATTTCTACAGCACAGCTGTAGATGAGCTTCTCTGCAGTTACACTGTTGATTTCATCAATGAACCTTTGCTTGTCTGAAAAGAAACGATTCAACTTTTCCGTCAATTTCTTGCACATGCTGATACAGAATTTGTATCTCTCATTGAGGCTTTTCACAACTGGAAGAAAGGTAAGAAGAAATTAAAAAAACCCCAAAACAACAAAAAAACCCACAACCAAAAAAGCCCACACAACCAAACAACAACATAGCCTAAGTTCAGCTTTTCCCATCACTAACAAAGTCAATCTGTTTAAACTTGTGCTTTTATCATTTATTTACCCTGCCACTTCTGTGAATTAAGTATATATCAAATAATTTCAATTTCAACTTAATAACTGCCCTTAATGGTTTCTAGCTGTATCTTTGTTTACTATCAAGAATTGTGCAATCGTACATACCTACCATTCTCTTGTACAGAAGAAAACAAACAAATGTTGCAACTTAAGTTTTTTGAGTATCAGCAAAGAAAATTCACAAACAAAGCAAATTGCATCTACCTTGCTTAACTGCAGTGGATGGGTTCAGTTTCCCCGATTTGACCTGTGCTTTGGCAAGATGCAGAGAAGATGCTAGTAACTGGGCGGCTTTCATATACAACACCAGCTGCTCTACTTGTCTAGGAAAGGGTGGGGGGAAAAAAGAAAGTAATCAAAACACCTTTCTTGAACACGTTCAAGCCATGGGGAGACACCAGTTTTTAATCACAACCCTACACAGGACCCAGCAGCAGCAGAAAAGGAAGACAGATGTTTAAAATGCGACTCCACCCTTCCCTCCACAAACACTGTCACGGGTTGAGAGTATATCTGCTCATCTAGTAGCTGCAGCAGAAAATGCAAACTGCTTTAATGTAGACTTTTTAAAAAGGAACATTTATTTGTGGGGACTAACTGCCCAAGGTCAACGTCTTACCACAAGCGACTGGGTATACTTTTCTCTCAGCATCATTTCCTATGCCCCTGAATTCTCAGTTGTGAAAAGCAAACACTGACGGGTATTTTTTTTTTTGTTGGGTTTTTTGGTTGTTTTTTTCAGGAAGAAGGCAGGAAGTGGAACTGCCCTTTCCCACCACTCCACATTTCTTGTATTTCTCCTTGCTTTTTGATTTTGTATTGGGGCTGATTGTTTCCACTGAAAAAAGGTCAAATTTGGACACTCCTTCCCCCTTCCCAACCTCTACCTCAGTGCTACTGCTTCAGCCTGGCCAACAGGAACAGATGAGAGCTTGGATCTGACAGAAGCTGGTACACAAATTTCCAAGCTCACAAATGCACTGCTGCCCCTCAAGGCTGAACTTTTTCCCCAACTTATGTGGCAGGCCAGAAAATGCTGTCCTTTTATTTGTCAGCTACCAAATGTCTCTCTATTCTTTGCTCTTTCTGATCTGTCCTCAGCTGTTAAAAAACTTAATCCTATAAAAGCTTCTATACAGGGAAAAAAAAAAAATCACTCCCAACAAAATGAGCATAGTTTGAATACGTTTTTGATGTATTCAATATTCACTAATTCTCTTGATGCTATTTGACCGCATACTTACCCCCATTCTTTGCTTAGCTGGCTGATCTGATCAACAACTATGCTCTCTTGGATTTGGTACAGCGATACTGCAGAAGTACACAAGTCTGGGTTTCCTCCTCGTACTGCTGTCAGATCCAGAACACATTCCGTAAATGTCAGCATCATGTTTAGATGACGTAGTGTATCTGTATGTTCTCTCTGTCAGAGGGAAAGACGACAACAATTTAACCATTATAAGCCATAAGGCAAACAAGTACACTTAAAACTCTTCCTAATCATTTGTGGATTTCTTGGTATGTCAATTCTATGCAGAAATCACGCTGTAATAGAGGCAGCACTAGAGACTACAGAACCAAACAGGTCCAAACAGATAACAGGTATTAACTTGCTCTCTCTTCGTTAATGATTTCAAAATACACTAGCTTATACTTAAGAGTCTTTCAACAAAGCCAAAGGAATTGGGACATGGAATTCTATGTTTGTTGAAACCTGAGCAACTAAAGGAATCACAAGTGGGACATATTACTTATTATTATATTATCAGCAGCCCAAAAGTATGCTCGGCACTTGTATGAGAAGCCAGGAGGAACATTTGGCTTTTATTATGTAACAGGCTCGATACCTATAAGAGAACTGATCTAAAGCTTCCCACTTATGTGCTTCACTCTAATTTACACTTAGATCTAGAATTTTATTGTGTTAAAATGGCTGTTGCCAAAGTTTACAATTTAAACTAAACAACTTCAATCAGAACTAACAACTCACTGCTTCTTGGTGACTAAACAGCCACTACATGCATAGTCTCTGTTCAAAAAAAAAAAAGCCTTCAGAACTAATCAAACATATCTCAGCAATATTTATAATCTTTTCATTAGTAATGCAGGTCTAAATACATTTTAAACTCTATCTGTGGGAAGAATAGTGTACTGTCAAACATGCATGTTATAACGTATAGATTCAATAGGGATCCAAACACCTTCCAACAGGATGTGAATGAGAAAACAGAACAGCAATCTGTCTTGAGAGATTTACAGTCCAAGGATAACATTCTGGTGAAAGACCACCCCAATTTGTGTTTTTAAAGTGTCACTCCTCCACACATTTTAAAAAAATATAGGACACTCTTCCCACAAGTAGGATTTAATGTCATCCACTGACTGTGAAGCAGCAGTTAAAAACAATGCCCAGAGGGACATTGCTACTGTCAGCACCCACATCCAGAGACTTGGCATTAAAACAGAGGCCTCTTTGGAAGGCTCTGGTGAACAAAAGCAGTCATGTTCCTTTGGTTACCTATTCAAATACATGAAATGCCAGGAATAACTACCAAAGGGAAATTGGCCACAATTGATACAGGAGTATTTTCAATATCTTAAAAAGGAATATGTGAGATAGCGAAGAGGAAACTACAAAGTGCACTGAGCAGTCCTGTTTTTACCATGTCTCTGTTTTAGCAGCATTAAACATTATAAAACATTAAATTATTTTTTCTATACCTCCATTAAAGTTTCCTCAGGCAATTCGGGAGCTTCAAAAGTGATAAAGCCCTCTAAGCTGGGAGGCGAAGTACCATAAGGCATGTACTTCAGACTCGGAGCTGCCTCGGCTCCCGGAGGAGAAGAACCCATATAAATACCAGGAGGAGAGCCCATATATACACGGCCACTAGTAGAGCAGAGAGACCCTCCAGAACTGTTTGATCCAACTACAAGAAAAATAACACACACATTCAGTCTAATAGGTCGTTCCATCTCACAGCACTGGGGCTGCAGATGATAGCAAATGACAAATCAGTAGTCATCACAGATTCAGTCTTGGGAGGCTCTCCTCATTGTTCCTCGCATCTCTCTGTAGAGAATGCAAAGGCTACACCGCAATGAACCGTGACGATTCATAACGTAGATTCTGGGAAATGGCTGACAAGGATTCCAAGGCAGAGAGTCCAACAGTACAGACCAAAGGTTGTGCTATAGCTCACAAAAGCACACTGCTGCAGACTCCTGCTCGTCTTGAGCAGATGAAGGCCTTTACCTTGAGACCTTTCATATTCGGCAACACAGCCGACACATGCCGAAATGCAGTCAGCTCACACCCCCTGTGTGTTGTTTCTGGTACAATGCACAGCAGCAGGCAAAAATACAGAATCAGAAATCTAACTTTTCCTTTCCACCTTTGTCATAGAGATCTATTATACTCCCTGTGGTGGAGTAAAGCTGTGTATACAGGAGGTTACACACCGCTGTATTGTAAATCTGCGCCTCTGGCTCTCTCTTTAGAAGAGAAAAGGCAGAAGTCATCTAATACTAATCTCTGCTTTACAGAGCACTTTCACTGTATGGCCTAGACGACCTACTGTGCAAGGCAGTAATCAGGTTACCGGCCCGAGAAGTGCAAGGGCAAGACCTAGGGCAAGCCTAAATACTCCGTTTGAGAACAGTCCACAGTTGTCAGGAAAGTCTTACCTGAGGTGGTTCTTGTTCTGAGGACCATATGGGTGCAGGTAGGAGGGGTAGCACTGCTTGGAGGTGACCCAACAGTAAACATGACAGCCCGTGAACTTGCCCCGCTTCCCATGGAAGGAGGTGCCATCGCAATTCCATAGGCCCCTGCTGGGGCTGGAAGAGAAAATTTCAGCAAGTTAGTCCCTATTACATATAATCGTACCAATAAGTAATTATATGTAGCAAACTGGAGCACTGCAACACAACAACATGCTTTGATGTAGATCCAAGACTTGAACTAGTTAGAAGTTCTGACAGCCAATAAAACAAGCTGAGTGGACAGCCTTGGCGATAGACAAAGAGTCAAGACACAGTCCTGATATCTTTTTACTTTCAATCTCTCTCTGCTCTACCCTCGCCTAGAAAAGAGCAACGGAGGCTCTCTCTGGAAGTCTGAGGACAACACCAGTCCTGCACCAGAAGATACAACAGAAAAGTTCTAAAGGCAGACCATGACAGGTCTGGAGGTTAAAGACCAGCCCTGCCTGCAGAACTCCGTCCACCCGCTCAAAAGCAAGGTGAGAACTTCTGGTGGCCACTTGTGGCAAGGGACAAGCTGGGGGAGGGAGGAGGAGAAAAATGACCCAGAATTACATAAACTGGCTTTCATATGAAAGCAAGATGAAATTAGGAAATGAAACAGGCACAAATGTTTTATTAAAAATAAAACCAAACAAAAAAAACCCCGAATCCCTCCAGCCAGTAGAGGCAGTTGAGATATTTCTGTGTTTAGCACAGAAATAGATATTTTCCTGTCTCAGTTATTTTTAAAGCTATGCTAAAGAAATGGAACATATCCCCTTCAAAGATTAAAAAAAGCCTTCTCTACTGAGGATAAAAATTGACAGAACCAATTATCACAGTTGGAAGCAGAACTGTATCTAGTTGGCACTGCATAAAAAACCTAGCACATAAAGACAGCTTGGGTGTATCAACCTGTTCCATACCTGTATCCATTGGTCGCTCTGTATTGAGGCTGTCTGTACTGCCTTGATATAACTGGCCACCGAGGGTAGTCTTTACCTGTTGATCTGATAGCTTCCCAGTACTAACAGACCTAGACAGAGAAACATATGCATTCACAACAAAGTTCTTCAGTAAGATCTTCCTATCTAACTTGCAACTAAGAATGACTTTCAGATTCTTGGTATTTATTATAGAGAATTCTTCAACAAAAGTACAGAAAGTCTTGAAATCTCACTGTTCATCATGGACCTACTGAAACAGAGCTAACTATAAAAATAAATAGACCTTTTTGTCTTAAAAATGTATATTGTGAATTTTGACATACAGATTGTCAAGCAAAAACTCAACAGGCTTCACAGAGGCAATGAAATTCCATATTCAGATAATCAAAACAAAAGGGAACTAGATAGCAACACAAAGCGCTCCAGGAAGTCCATGCTATATTTATACACAGTACAAAATGTTCTTCATGTATACACCAAACCTCAGCATCTCCTGACAGCTCACTTTTTGCATGCTCTCCCCTTCCAAGTTGCTGCGTGCAATGTACATTCTTCTACCAAGTTACCTCCCCAGCGTTACAGGTTATAAATATTACAATACCTACCTGCCAAATGTAGTTTTACTATGCTGTTCTCCTGCCTGCTTTTCACCTCCTTGGGTCGAGTGGAAGTGCGTGAAATCCCTTGGGTCAGTGATGTCTTTAGGCTGCAATGGGGTATCTACCGAGCCCTGGCGATTAGCCAGGGCCAGCAAGTTGGAGGACGCTTGAGTTTTAGGTATTTTGAAAGGAGCTGTTGCCTTTAAGAATCAAGACCAAGAACACAGAAAACCCAAAGTTAGAACCCGAAAATATTCTTGGTAATGGTTTCAGGCAGTGTGTTACCATTTCACATTTTAAGGACAGTGGCAAACTTAACAAACCTTAGTAGGAGAGCCAATGATCGTTGGTAATGGAGTTTTGAACAGCCAGTCTGAACTTCTAGGTGACGATCCCATATGTTTGGTAGGTGATGTTCCCAGGCTACCTGGCCTACTTGGTTGTGGAGAATGACTGTATCCATACCCAGCATAGGATGGGCATACTGGGTCTGAATGCTGCTTTCTGAGCTTCTGCTTGTTTTGGTAAATATCTGTGAGAGTAGGAGCACTCTGCAACCTCGCTCCCATCAAAAGTGACTGTGGAGACTGAGATGATGGTATCGGAGAACCTGTGGGGATGAAAAACAATGAAGTAAAATTCTACTTGCAGTGCTTGGAAAACGTATCAATGAAGCCCAAAATGCCAGAGGTCAACATTAAACTGAAAGAAGATGGGACTGCAAATATCATGAGATGTTTGATCATCAACTCACTAGATGGCAAGGAGAATGGATTTAGCCTCTCAGCTCTTTGGACTAAGGCTACATTACACTGATGAGATGTTCGAGCTGCCAAATAGGCAAGATTTCAGGGTGACAGCTGTACTGGCAGCTGCAGTACCTCTGGCAACCTGCACCAAGACAAATAAAGTGGCTGGATTCGGCAAGAATGGCATAACCAATACTGAAATTTCACGTGCAGCCACCAAGACTCTAGGTTGAATAGAGGTTCTCAAGTACTGGAATTCTATTCTTGCAAACAAGTGCGTGAATGCGACGTTGCATGCTAATGACTTGTTTTGTACATAATTACTTCATTTGCAGACACAAAAGGCAGTTTACCTCATGGTTCCTGCAAGAAAATTAGGTACTAAAAAGAACCAAATTATTCAGATGGAACAGTCTGGGATCATTACCTTGGGCAGTCATTTACTTTTTAGTCTGTCAGATTGAATCTTTTTCTAAAGCTTATTATGTTACAAAGGAAGTCCACTCTTAAGTACGAGTGCAAAGCTTCTCCTAAAGCAAATGGAAATGGAAGTGCTAGAAGCAGTCATTTAAATGGAGGGCTTTGGGGAAATCTGTCTTATGAACGTCTCACCTACTGAAAGGTGCCCTTCCTCTTTAAAAATAAGGAACCTGAAATTTGATGAAATGTTCTCTTCCTTGTGCTATTTTTATGTCTCATGATGAGGAACTGTGCAAAGTTACAAGTAGTACATAAGACTTCAGCTTTATGGCCACAGGTTCCCAGATAAAATGCCTATCTTTGTAACCTCGAAGAACTGACACTGAAGTGACAACAATTTCACTTTAAAAAAAAAAAAAAATCAAAACTGAAAATGAACCATACTAACTAGGTAAGGTTTTTAAGAGCTGGCCAAGACAATCTCCCAAGATAGGCTCCGCTTCACAAATGTATGCTCAAAAAAACATCAGAAGCTTCTTGCAGTTCGCTCAGTGAAGTGCCCAGCTGTTAAGATGCATCTTTCAACCTTCTTAAGCCTATGTATGCTTTTGCTATTTAGAATTTGAATATGAGCTACTTCATCTTAACTTCATTCCACTCCATTAAACAGTATGTTTTAGAATAGCCTTTCTGCCTGCAGCTCCAGCAGAGGGATCAAGTCTATTTCTTATTAACTTCCCAGCCAAGAATTTGCTTGTTTGAAATCCCTCTGCTCATCTGTCTCATAGCATTGAAAGTCCTCACCTGTCATTTCAGAAACCAGTCTTAAATCTCACTGGTTACCGTTGTAGTGTCCTTGCCACCACAGGGAAGACTTCTGAATTAGAAGTTTGTCCTCTGCTGCCACTGGCAGCAAGAGCAGCTCAATTAGTTCAGAAGCTACATTACGAAAGACATCTTCAGTCCTTAGAAAATCTCAGTACAGATGACCTCACTTCACCCAGAAGCACAAGACAGCTTCCCATAGCCATTTAAACACTAAGAAACAGACTTGCTGCAATTGGTGGTATTTTACAAATAGAAATACCACTGCATTCATTTGAAATTAAGAAGTAAAGTCAAGCAGGAAAAGAATGCAGGAAACAGATGAAGAAACAAAACATTAAAAAACCTTACAGCCACAAAAACAGTGCTATAGTATGTTACAAGTTGGTTTGATGCTGGCAAAAGGCACTAAACCCAGAGCCCTACAAAATTCTATCAAAAGAAAAGATGCAACAAGAAAAGCATACACACTACTTCGTATTCTCTTCACACACTCCCTACCCCTTTTTTTTTAAGAGACTATTTCAAATCTGAGATGTCACTCATTCCTTGAGACTGTCAATGGCATAGCAATTATGAAGGCAATTTTTGAGACATGTCACAGAACTTATTTCATATGGATGAAACCATTCCCAGATATTTGAAATATGGCTACTCCAAGAAATGAAGGCTCTATTATCTCCAGATGATCTTGAAAAGTGTTTAAATATGGGAAAAACCCACAATGCACTTTCAACACCACCTCATAGAAAGTCAAAATAAAGAGCATAACTAGTATTTTAAATAAAGAAGAAATTGCACTTAAAATGTGCATAGAGCAAAAGAACATGTTGCTGAATTGCATATTCTTATGACCAATCCTTCTGGCATTACAGTGAGGTTCCATCTTTAACAGTGTCAGAACATCTTCAAGTTCTACTCCTCCCTGATCTTCTTTTTTTTTTCTGCTGGCATGCCATACTAATTTATGACTTGCAAAGCTTACTGAATGCTTAGCAACGCAGCATCAGATCCCAGTCAATTTCCTAAGGGAATGACGAAAACGTGCTGCATGCTGTACACTGGCAGTTTTTCCTCCCTTTTCTGAGCACTGGCATAACAGAGCTGGTCTATCAAAACCAGATTCTGAGAAGCATGTTACTACCATTCATTATAATCCATCCACTTCCATCCCTGTTTAAAGTCTGGCATTATCAGAGTTGCTTTTTCATCTTGAGAAAAAGAAACTTCAGTTGCTCTCTTATTGTGCAGGGAATTAGTTATGGGGAATGGTGTCTTGATACAGCCACAATCAGGCTAAGTTTCTGCAGAAACTCAGTGCACCACTTACCCAGCACCTCCTATTAACCCATACTAATGTAGTGTTTGCTCTCCTCCCCCTTCACAAAATGCTGCAGAAGCTCTATCAAAATAGCACTGGTTGCATTGTCCAAAGTCACTCACCTGAGAAGTGTCTACTCCTTGATTCATGTCCTTGAAGTTGTCCACAACAACAGTGTCCAAGCTGCTCAGGTATGGTTCCAACTATGCAAACAAAATCAAAATGTGAATTTACACTTTATACCTCACCTACAAATGAAGGTAAATCAAAATAAAACCTAGTTAGTTTCCTTCTGAGTCATTTAACAGAAATTATTTGCAAATGTGACCTAGTTGGGCAGATTTTGGTTTAAGGCGATTTCAAGCAAGAATTAGTGTTCTGAATTACTTTCCCAGGTAAACCTTTACTAATTGCTAAGAATTTATGGACTTACCTAGTGGTGAAGGAGAATACGGTCTAGAAGATCCTGTGGATAACCTGCGCCCAACACCCTGTGCAGTGTCAGCTGGTACTGGAGAACAGGAGCCCATCTTCATGAAGCCCATTGGGCTAGTATTTGAGCGTCTCACAACTCCAGCTCTAACAAGGTGAAGATAATGGTTACACACACTATAATAACTCTGGTTCCTCGAGATAAGCTTCAGAATCCCCTAAGGAGTATAATGATCAGTTAAAGAAAATACTGACATTTAAAGAGAAAGCTATGACATTGAAGCTTATTAAGCTAATAACTTAAGCTAAGCTTCCCATACTGAAAACAAGCAAGATTTAATTCCCTGTGTTCACACTGACTTTTTAACTTTCAATGCCGTAACAGTCTGTTAACTGGAGAAAATTAAAACAGATACCCTTTAGTACATGGATTCTTTATCTCCAAACTACTCGATCATCAAATTTTGAATATTACAATCAAGTTAAATGTATTGCTGCAAATGCCCATTTTTATGTCAACAAACATTACGACAACATTTTCATATTGGGNGGAGCGGAGCAAGGAACAAGGTTTTGTTTTTGTAAAGAACTCCCGAGTTCTGAGTAGTCTCTTTCTGAGTCTTTGACCTTCACCATCCCGATCCTGTAGACCACAAGGCAGAGATTAAGTCTGGCACACTAGAGCTTTGTAATAAGACAAGCTGGCAACTAGCATGCCAAAATTTGTTTCCTTGATATTCTACAGAACAATGAATTCATTTCATCACTACATGTGTGAAAACAAAACATAACATTACTGACTCTCTAGTTTATGATGTAATGCCGTATAATACGCAAAGAGGGATAAAAAAAGCAAGGCTTCATCTTTTTACCTTCTTGGGTTGCATCTGAGTGAAAGAACAAGCTCAGTTTGTTTTTGTTAAAAATTTCAAGTGCCCATCCAATAGTCTTGAGATTGTGAAGGACTATTATTTGTTATCACTAAAACGTCTCCTTAGTATGTTTTTGTGCAGAAAAAAAAAATGGCATCAGCAAGAAAGCAGGGACATCTGTCAGGGTACAAACACAAACTAGAACCAAGAAAAAGGAGTTCAAAAAAACTAATCTCACCTTGGTGATCCGTGGGGGTTTGACACGGGGCTGGCAGTAGAGGAGAGGTTCTGTTCTATGCGCTGGTAATTCCGTAGCTGAGTGGGAACTGGGATAGGTGCTGTTTCGCTGCGGGGGGATACCGAAGGCTGACAATGCCTGGGGTTGGAAAGCGTGGAGACAGGAGATGAATATAGGTAGACAGATCTCTCTCTGAATTGTACCATTGTTGAAATTTCAGGAAAATCTAGGAAACAGGCAAACAAGCTGCTTCTGCACTCCCTGCATGCAATGTGATCTTCGCTTGTCCTAATCTAGCTTGAACGCTTCACAGAGGAAGATCAGCTGTTCGTCACTACCTACCTTTCTTATACTGGCTAGTATCAGACTGAGCTGCGAGTGCAGTACCAGCCGAAGCCCTTTGTCACGCTTCACAGCGATCTATCTGCAGGTCCCTCCAACTTCCTGCCAATCAGCCCGCTCTGTTTACCATGCTTCAAAATAGCGTTCTAGGAAAACCCATTGCGCTAAGAACAGGAAGTTCAGCAGCAGGGCTGGAATGTGTACAAAAGCCACTAAAGCACAGTCAGAGATATCCCAAGAGACACCGTGAACTTGCAAAAGGAAAACACGTTATGTAAGCAACCCCTGACAAAATGACCAAAACCACACACCTGAACATTAATCCACAGACTCCAACTGCAGATTAGCATTACCCAAGTTCAACTGCAGTGTCAGTGACCTGGCTTACCTCAGTGTACTATCTGATAAGGGAATCAAACCACTGCAACGTAACCAGTTACCAACACTTTTTAAAGGAAGACAGAATTCAACGGAAAGAATTTCAAACTAGTAGGCTTTTTGGAAGATAATCAGTTTATTATCTGGTCCTTTATTGACCACCTCTTCAGAGAAAGATTAGAAATTCTGAGAGGAAATGTGAAAAAAGTTCTACCACAAGCTCTAGAAAACAAGCAGTTACAGTACTCATTGCAAGGCTGCAGCTGAACAGAAGTCTGGGTTTCTGGTTCTATTTATCCTATTCTCTTTGCTACCTCTGACAATGAAATATTACTTCCTAATATGCACAGAGCTTCCTTAGCAAAAGAAAAGAAGTTTGTCCTTTTTATTGCCACCCAGTTTCTAGATACTACTGAGTGATTTGGAAGTCAGCTGCTAGCGCACAGTTGGTGGGAAGCCTGAAAGCCTCCCCATGAGAAGGTCTCACAAGTGGAAACCAGACAATGCAGTGGGCAGCCTGCTGCGACTAACACAACACACGGAGGAAGCACAGGGACAATCCCTAGGCTCGACCTCTGGGAGAGGGGAAGCAGGTGTCATTTAAACTGTGGCTGTGACACTGAAGAGGCCATGAAGGCACTTCAACTTTCAAAGTACTCAGCATGGAAAATGCCATGAGCTAACTGGAGGCAGCAATGCTGTGTTAGTGTGGTGCAGAGGCACGGCACAGCAGTCGGCCTTCCATCCAGGCTTCCCAGCTCAGGCCCAAAGCTATCCTCTGGTTAGGCATCCTCAAATCTGATGTGGTTTGTTACTAGTTCAAGAAAATGCAATACAGATGTGTGCAGAGTTGCATGCAAATCTTGTTTCTCTGAGATACGGAAAATAAAATTAGCAATTAACCGCAGGAGTGTGAACCATCTCTATCTATTCTGCCCATTCTGGCTGGAGCCTGAGAAGTGTTACAGTTCTACTTGACATAAAGCAGTGTAACCATGGGTACAATTCATTTAGTTTGATCAGCTAATCAGAAAAATTCTCTGTTTCACAGGGCATAACCTTTTGTATAAAAAGATCACACACTATGAAAGAACATTTCTCAGGAAATAAAAAAAAAAAAAAAAACAAAACAAAACCCAAAAGCAGCATCTTGTAGAATATCAGACACACACTGTGCTTCCTTCAGACCTTGCCCCAAGCAGCCAGTTACTGAATTTACTCAACCAATAATTAAATCAAACTATTATAGTACAGACACTGAAAGTGTGAACCGTAGGCACCTGTTTCTAATCACAGGACTGTTTAGCTCATAACTTAGTAATGTACACAGAATGTAACTGGCATATTTTCACAAAACCTGTAACTAAAAACTGCGACACCTGACACAATTTAAAATAGGAAATTACAATGTATTTATAATACGTTGTATACAGCCAATCCAGAGCAAATGGATCTTTACAGACAAACCACCCCCATTATCTGCACTTAAACATAAAAGGTAAGACTAAAGCTGTATTGATACCCCATGTCAGCAGATTTCACAAACTGCACAAAGATCAGCACAAAGTAGCAAACTTTTCTTGTGACAAGCATTTCTAAACAAATAATGCTGACTTGCAGCCCTGTAGTATTAGCATAAGCCAAAAATACACCCAACATAATAGCTTTATTCCCCATTTAGCCACTCATCCTCTTTCTGTTTGTACTGAAAACATTATGAAATTCATTACTTGGTCAAATGACAAATCTAACCCTTCTGTTTAGATATTACATGAGTAGTTAAACAGCATGATTAAGCTTTAGAGTTTCCACTATAATACACAAGAGATCTCAGGCACCACTGATGAATACCAGTGCTATTTCAAACTAGCAGAAATCAGTGCCATTTCAAACTAGCAGAAACTTAATCTACAGCCATGTGGAGAAAAGAGCAGTTATTAACAGTCCTGCTGATGGAAAAGTTGCAATACATGTTTACCTCCTTCATGTGGCTTCTTTGGTATCTTGTGAGACACAAACATGAAATTCACAGTAATTGCTTACACAGAAGCCACACCCAGTTACCAGGCACAAGACAATCCATCCATGAGACACACATCCATAGCAATCTGGGCTTTGTAAGTTCCTCTTCTCTCACAACTACTTCTTAAAATGTATACTACATTCAACATCTTGACTCACTAAATGAGGACTGTGCTGTGCTTTGTAACACCAAAAAGGACAAGTCGGTTATGTCTCTCCAGTTTCTGCTTTCAACCAGTTTGAAATTTAAACAAAGCATGCTCTCTTTCCTTAAGGAAATCTTTTGGGGATGCATCAGAGCCAGAAGTCAGCTACACAACTGTCAGCCATTAGAATGCTTTAAGAGAGCCTGCATTTAGAGAGTCTGGAAAAAACAGGTCTACTTTCTGGTGCAATTCAGTTTCCAGTAGCCATCCACAATTAAAAAATAATAATAAAATATAGTAGCAGAGAACTGTTTTCAAAGAGAGGAAATACTAAGGCTACATCACGCACCTGTTAGCTGTACCAGATGCAGTACTTCGAGAAGAGGCTGAGGATGGTTTCTGTACAGTTCCTGAGCTTCCAGAAATAGTTAATGGTGACTGCCTGTGAAAAAAAAAACCCAACATTGTCAAAAGACAGGTCTTCACATCAGAGAAACTATCTACTTTGCAGCAAAACTTTACGAATTCAAGCTGTTTACATATTCATATTAAATTCAACTTAGCATATTAATCTTTAAGTCCACACACAGCTATGTAAACCCATCACTGCCAAAACCCCAACAACTCCTTCTACAGCTGCAGTATCAATTTTAGAGCATGAGACTTCTTTTGGATAAAGCTCAGCACACCTACCCTCCACACATCAAGAACTCGCTCGAAGCCCGCCTGCCAGCTGCTCCCAATGGCATATCATCTACAGTAAGCAGAAGAACACATTGAAAACCCACATCATGAAGCAGAATCTTAAAAAAAAAGCACATCTCCAATATTACTGTTGTAGAAATAACAACTTGTGACAAATTTCTGTGAACATATAAGTATTCCACAAACTGTTTTGTGTATGAAAATACCTCAAAAGCGACCAAAACAAAAAATGTTACTGGGGAAAGCAGTTCTTTAACAAGCTTTTTTGTTGTTCACTTTTGTTGGTTTTTTTTTCTGTATACAAATTATAACAATTTTGAAAGAAAATCCATTGTTTAAGAGTACAAGGCATCAGCACTGGGAAATTTAAACTAATGAACGACAAAAACCCTCCAGAAATCAAGGCACTAATTTGATCAAATATTTAACAAGTGTTGGTGGCACTATAGAAATCAGCTGACTAGTTTCCTAGTGACAATTTAGGTTTGGGACATGTCATAAAATGCCAGTGTGCTACATGCAAGTCTTTCTACTGTATAAGCCCAGTCTGACGCCTTACCTTTCACGTTAAACATTTTTTTTTGTTTTTATCTACACTTGTTTATTACCTAAAGCTCTACAGCATGGTCTGTAAATGTTCATTTAGCCTGGAGATAACAATGTGCCTGCCTCCCCTAAGAGAATCCTTGGCTTCTTATCAGCGTTTTTTTACAAGAAACTCTCTTCTTCTACTGCCAAACCCCAGTATTTTCCATAAATTTCAACCACCCTGGTATCCTTGACATATGTGGCTACTCAACTGAAAGTGAAAGCGTCCCAGATGGACATGCAGGTATACCAGTCTCCCTTCAAACTAAAGAAATGAGTTTCCAAGGTGAACTGACACACATTCACATAGTGAAAAGAATAACAGGACATAAAGGTATGCTACAAGCGGAAATTGTTTTAAAATGTAAAAATAAGGAAGGTTCTTACATGAGTGGTCTGAAGAGATGTTGTGTGGGACAAGAACAAAGTCATCTGTGTCACAAGAGGAGTTCTTGCTACTAGTACTGGCAGAGTCTTTAGAGACTTGAAGGTAGTTAGGAGGACCCAATGGAGGGGAAGACAAATTTTCTTCTTGAATATGCTGCATGTCTGGCAGAGACTGAGGAACAGTGGAAAAAAGAAAGTAAAAAACCCCACTGTAAATACAGTGATTCAGAACGTAGAATTACTCTTTTAACTACGAAGCTTCTAAAGTAAGAATCATCACTAGCTTTGACCAAAAAAAAAGGGTAAATCTTGGGCCATTTTTTGCTTCTTCAGTACTTAGAAGCGTAAAGTGTATTTGAATTTGGACATTTCAAATACTGGATAACCCTGTAGTGTCAATTAGACAGTTCTATATTAAATAGGCTGTGAATTTAAACAATTCCAATTTATTCAATCATTCCTGATGATACAGATGCATCTCTTCAAAATATCACATAACATTGAAGTCTCCAGTTTGTATCAGTATAAGGGGCCTTAGCCAATGTTGTGGTTTAACCCCAGCCAGCAATTAGGACCATGAAGCTCTTCACTCACCCTCCCTTCAACCCCCCTAACAGGGAAGGGAGAAGAGGGAGAAAAAAGGGAAAACCACCCCGAAACTTGTGAGTTGAGATAAAGCAGTTTAATAGAACGGTAATGGAATCATTCTTCTTCTGGGTTACTTGATAGAAACAGCTTACAATCAGACTGTAACTCGAAATACGCATTCTCCAAAACCCCACAATGCTTAAGAAAGCTTGTTTCCTTTTTGCTAGTTGGTGGAGACACAGCTGCCATTTTGTTGATCGAATGTATTGGGATTTGACCACGCCCATCTTGCCATTTCATTCCTAAAAAATGGATCTCCTGTGCAGGTCCTTTGACCTTACTTTGTTTTATGGCGAAACCAGCTCTCGGAAGGATTTGGATTATTTTCTTCCCTTGCTCAAAAACTTCCGATGCATTGCCCCACATGATGACGTCCTCAATGTATTGCAGGTGTTCAGGAGCGTCACCCTGTTCCAGAGCAGTCTGGATGGCAAACGGTGGGGCTGTGTTTCAACCCCTGGGGCAGTTGATTGCAAGTGTACTGGATGCCTCTCCATGTGAAAGCAAACTGTGGCCTGCACCCTGCCCTCAAAGGGATTGAAAAAAAATGCATTAGCAATATAAATTGTGCCATACCACTTGGCTGCCTTGGACTCCAGTTTGTATTGAAGTTCTAGCACATCAAGCACAGCAGTACTCAGCAGTGGCGTGACTTCATTCAGGCCATGATAGTCTACTGTTAGTCTCCACACTACGTGAGGTTTTCACACTGGCCATACGGGACTATTAAAGGGTGAGTCCTGCTGATCCACTCCCTGGCTTTCCAGTCGACGAATTACCTTATGGATGGGAATCAGGGAGTCTTGGTTGGTGCAATATTGCTACTGGTGCACCATTATAGTAGCGATTCGCACCTGTTGTTCTTCAACCCTCAGCAGCCCCACAATAGAAGGGTCCTCTGAGAGAGCGGGTAAGGTAGACAGCTGTTTAATTTCCTCCATCTCTACAGCTGCTACAGCAAAAGCCCACCTTTTGGGTCCTCGAAATACCCTCTCCGGAGGTAGTCTATGCCAAGAATGAACAAAGCCTCTGGGCCAGCCACAACAGAGTGCTTCTGCCTCTCATTCCCAGTTAGGCTCACTTCAGCCTCCACCACAGTTATCTGTTGGGATCCCCGTCACTCCAGTGATACAAATGGGTTCTGCCCTTTTATAGTTTGATGGCATTAGGGTACACTGTGCACCAGTGTCTATTAGAGCCTTATACTCCTGGGGGTCTGATGTGCCAGGCCACTGAATCCACACAGTTCAGTAAACCTGGTTGTCCCTTTCCCCCACCTGGCTGGCTGGAGGGCCCTTCTACTCCTGATCATAGTATTCGTTACTGATGAATGGGTTTGTGTGGCACGCATGGGTTCAAACCCAATCCTCGTTACTCACTCCTTGTAAATACTAATCGGAAGTTCCTTCAAGAGGGTGAGAAGCCTTCTACTTTGTCTGGCAAGCTGCCCACTGGAAACTGAAGGAGGAGTTTTCCTGGAAGAACCCCCATTTGTGATTGTTTTTCCTTCCAACTCACGTACATGTGCCTCTAGGGTCGAGGTAGGTTTTCTATCCCACTTCCTTATGTCCTGTCCGTGGTCACACAGATCCCTTGTGGTGTGTACCCTCTCTATCCTCTTTTCCTGAGCAGAAAATGCTTACTCCTAACAGCTGAGATAAAGGTGGGGAGTAGGACCTATCCTCTGGGAGGTCCAGCAACTCAAAGGACAGCTTTTTGAACAGGGTTTCATATTGTTTGGACAGTCTTTTCACAGTTGAGACAAAGGCCCATAGGGAAGTAGAAAGGTTTTCTTCATATTGCTGGAGCTGGCCAGCCATTACATCCACCGCTGGTGCCTCTTCTTTCCACCTCAGTGTTGCCAATGAGTTGGCATACAATGATGGTGAACTCTGTACCAAACTTCCACCACATGGATCAGGTACACTGGACTTTATCTGGATCTGTGGGTGACTGTGGGTTGTCCAGTTTTTGTGTCCTTTTTCCAATCACCTTGTCAATACCCTCTTCCCTAGACAGAGATCCCAGCTGCTTGGCTTCCCTACCCTCTAATTCCAAGTCACTGGTCCTGTTATCCCAGCAGGTGATAATGTTCTTGCCTGGACAACGACAGAAATCTTTTTGTATATCTCACAGCTCACCCAGGGACAGGATCACATGATTACCTCTGGTTCTTCTCTTCTTGTTGTGATGAATGTAAAGGAATGTGGAATATTAGTGGTTCATTTTAAAGAAAATTAAGCACTTAGAGTTAAGCACTTAGTGCTAGGTGGCACTGGCATACTGCTTACATAGAACTCGCTTAGCGTTAGCAGCTAAAGTTGCTGAAGTCTTAGGCCGCAGGCTGCCAACCTCCACCTAGATTAAGTTGAATTTGTTCTGAACTTCTACTTAGCCATACAAAGGAAGGCCCTGAGACCAGTACAAACCAGGAGATAAGGAAGCTACTACCATCAGCAGAGGCTGCAAACCAACAAGGTAAGAACAGCCCACCTGGAGACAGAGAAAGAATCCACTGAGGAATAAGACCGCAGACCATAAATTACCATTAGACCAAGGAGCACGTGGAAGCCGTGTGAAGAGTGGATGCACAGACTATAAGGGTATAATTGCCCAGAAATTTCTTTGTTCTGGGTCCCTCTCCAGGGGCACCAGCTCGAGCTGTCCTCGCTGCTGTACCACTCCAATTATTTTGGGAGGATTTTTGCCTGCGACTCTGCTACGGGAAACCTAGGGTGAAGAACCTTCTTTAACAATGACCCTGGGTTCATCTTCACCCCTGTGATCTAATTATTTCTTTTAGTTGTTCTTCTGTATTGGGGCAACTGATATCAGCACGGGTTGGTTCTCTGGTTCGGTAGCCACAGTGCCTGTCACCAGCGTTTCAGTAGGTGCAGTGCACATCGCAGGGGTTGGAGTAGCCGCAGTGCGCCCGCATCCACACCAAGCACCGGCAGCAGATGGGGTGGTATTTTTAAATAGTTGGTTTACCCTAAGCAAGACCTGAAAAACATTCAGAAGACCTAGCAATAGGAGCATGCTCATTTGAACATCCAAAGGATACTGAAAATTCTCAAGAGCTGCTGTAATTAGCCTTGAGGAGAAGGGGGAGGTGAAGGAAGGTGTCTCCCCAACAGATTGGTTCTCCAAGGAGAAAAAGTAGGGAGTATAATTATTAATAGTTTCCGTTAGATGGCCCCTGAAGTACAGAGATGATGGCAATGCTGACTACAAATACCAGATTAGTTTCATAACCAACAACTTTATCATATCATAAGCCAGTGTTACAAAGTATAGCAAAATGATAATCTATACACAGTTCCTAGAGATAACAAACAGCACAACACGGAATGTATACAGCAAGTAAGGTGTTACATACCACAACCCCCAGAACAAGCAAAACAACTTTGAGAGCAAATGCATCAACACTGTGACCAGTGACCATTAACCTAATATAATGAATGCCTATAACCAATTTGTTATAACATGCTCTTGTCAGATTTGTCGTTATCTCAACCCATTGAGCCTCACATTGGTCACCAAAAAAGGACTGTTGTGGTTTAATCCCAGCCTGCAACAGGGACCACACAGTTGTTCACTCAAACCCCCCTCAATCCCTCTCCCTAGGGTAGGGAGAAGAGGGAGAAAAAAGGGGAAAAAAAAACCCCAAAGTTTATGAGTTGAGGTAAAGACTGTTTAATAGAACAGTAATGGAAGAGAAAATAATAATAATAATGGTAAACGAATATACAAAATAAGTGATAGAACACAATTGCTTTCAACACCTGATGATCAATTGCCAGCCCATCCGAGCAGCGGTTGCGGATTACTGACCTCCAACCAACCCCCATTATATACTGGGCATGATGTCTATGGTATGTAATATTCCTTTGGCCAGCTTGTCCTGTCTGTGCTCCCTCTCAGCTTCTATGGGAAGCTGAAAAAGTCCCTGACTTAATATAAACATTACTTAGCAACAACTAAAACAATATGTGTTATCCACATTATTCTCATACTAAATCCAAACCACAGCAGCTACTAGGAAGAAAATTAACTCTATCCCAGCTGAAACCAGGACAGCCAAAAAGGCCAGTTCAAAAATTATTTGTAAGATTCATTACACTGCAAATCATATTAGCATATCTAAAGATTTGCTACTCTAGCATTTGATATGTATATGTATTTTTTTCTTTAACAAAAAAGAGCAACAACAAACCCACAAAGTACAACACAAGGAGCAAGAGAGAACCAAAATGTTAATGCCATTCTTCTAGGCAAAAGACAGGGGTATTCCTTGCTCTATGCTCTTAAACATGACAGTTTACACTTTCACAAATTGAACCATCTAAAATTCAATAACTCTCGGCTAAACATTACAAAAAATATTTTCTCGAGACTGTTCTGTAAAACAGAGAACTTACTGGAGGAGAAGCAAAACGGCATGAAGGGGAGCTACCACAGGAACTGCCAGAGACTGAGCCTGCGTACGTGGGCACTGGTACAGGACAAGCTAGAAGAGGAAAACCCAAGGGAAAAAAAAATGGGACTAAGAAAGGCCACATTTCAAACAAACTCATTTCCTCACTGCTTTTCGTTCATAAACCCTCATACAACTTACAAGCACAAACACACAAGGCTATTTAAGTTCAGATGACATGTCAAAGGAACTAGTAAATAAGTATCATATTTCAGTCTAGCATAATATAAGAAAGGATTCAACACTTAGCCTCACAATAGAGTGCAACAAGTCAGACCCAGGAAAATGCCTCATAAACACTTAGTGTGATATTTGGCAGATCTTTCTCCATTCCAGCCCCCAACATTCACCATTCACGCAAACAAGTGGAAAAACAAAACTACTTACACTTTTTGACGGTTGAAATCTGATCCAGGAAAGGGTGGTTGAAAAATGCTTCTATAGAACAAGAAACAACAACCACGGTGAGTAAATGTGCAAAAGACGCAGAATTTACAGACTATATTGCAGATGGTGATAAATTGTTGCCTTCCCAGAATCAATATTTCAGAGCCAGAGGGTGAAGAGCTTATAAGAGATTAAAGCTTTCTATGTTATATGTTGCTACAGCATTGGGAAAGGAAACAAAAAATCAATTGAGTAACTTCAAACAACAGCCAGCAAGGCAAATCAGACCGAATTACCAACAGATATTTTATGGCTGCACTTAAGGATCACGTACACAAGAAGCCTTCCCATACTCATCATGACATTATGTTCTCTATGTTCAATATGGTGCTAACTCAGTTTTAATTTCTCTTCAAAATGATGAGCATCTCTCACATCAAACACTGAAAGCATTTTCACTTCTGCCTTTCCCAAGGAGTGACACTTATTTTTGAGCCCATTAATGCTTCTCCTTAGGTGGCCAAAAATCACAACAGAGCAGCAGCCATTCTCCTTCCCACTTCCCAACAGCAGAACACGACCTGTGCAGCCAGTTCACAGTTTAAAGCAGAATTAAACACAATTTCTTTAACAGTTTCCACAGTTAACTCGTAACTGTTACAATAGAAACATTTTGCTTGTGTTGTAAATGGACATGCTGAGATGCATTTAACTGACTTAGCGTAACAAGTCGGCTAGCAGTTTACACGGAAAGTTTTATTCTACAAGAAGTGACCTTCAGCTAGTTAGGGGAAACTGAGGGTTGGTAGAAGCTAGCTGCTAAGCTTTTTGAACTTTAATGTTCTAACAGTTGAGGAAAAACAATGCTGTGCATCAGACCTAAGCAAATAAGAAAAAAAAAAAAAGAAAGAATCTAAGGCCTGCAGTATCTCCTCTTCCTTCAACAACACTTTCTTCCACAACCCGATCAGGAAGGGAGGCTAGCTGTAACGCAAGAACAATGTAATGATTAACTTCAACATGAGGATCAGGTGTTCTTGAGCTTTTGTACAACACCTGCTGTTCCACTTTATTTTGCTGGAAGATCAACAAGATTTCCAATGCTATTTTTACTTTAACAACAGGCAACTGCGCTCAGTTATACACTCTCCCTTTCACTCCCTTTGCTAAGTACATTCCAGAGCAACCCCTTTGAGGCCCTTTAAATGGCTCAGCCAAGGAAAACACGACTTTCATCACTACCATTCTGCTATTTTTCTTTCTAAGCACAAATGCATTCTCCTACTACCACACATGATAAGTGAATTTCCCATGTTTGAAGGAACTGGAGGGATCAGCACACCCGGAGTGCAAAATGGAATAAATTACTCAAAGTCCATGTTTCTGATGTGTTAATTCTTCTACACATACAGATTTATACATCACCCTCTGAATACTGTCACTATAATTTGGGGCATTTTACCCAATTATCATGAGTGTTTTCTGGATCTGACTTCTACTTAAGTTTTTACGTAAAGCAGTTAAATTATGTCAGCGACACCTACACGCAAAACCCCATGCCTGGTTCTCAGAACAGCAATACCTTAATTATGCTAGTGTTGATGTTTTAAATTCCAAATTACTAAAAAGAAGTTTGCTATTTCTTGGAGCAAAACATAGCAGGAATTGAAAAGGAAAAAGAAAATCGTAGCTAGTAAAGTCTTGAGCTTCAAGCAAAGAACTAAAACGCCTTTTGAATCCTCCTCTCTCCACAGCCTAACAAATAGAGTCTTCTTATCACAAATACACAAGGACCACATGTGATGAATGAGTCAATTTGTGTATTTCAGTACTGCATCAAAACCAAGCTTGCACGCATAACTAAAGAGCAATGGTGAAGTTTCAGAAGCGGAAACAAAAACTGAGCATGTCTGACTTTTTGTTGCAACTCACCCTAGGATCTCCTCATCAAACGAGCAAATAGCTTATGGTAAGGAAAGAACTGGGTCTCTCTGCCTGAAGAGACTTTAAGGTTTAGGCTCTTTCTCGCCATTCCATAGATTAAACTGGATAGGTCACTTATCCTGTTGCTAAACCAAATCTCAGTATAAAGCACATTGCTATTGATATAAAATAATAATAATGAACAAGATAATTGTATTTAGTTAAGTTAGCTTTACTAACCAAAAAGGTTAAGATTATCATTTCCTGGTGGCTATGATAAAACTCCAGTAACAAATAGTGTTATAAAATTTAAAGAACTAATCAAGATTTAACTTTTCAGTGGCCTTCTTTTAAAAATGCTGCCTGAATTTGCATTAAAAAAAAAGCATTACTACTTTTGCAGTAATATGTAACCAAAACCCCAACAATAAAAAGTTTTTTTTGAGACTGAAGTCAGTAACAGACAATCCAGCCAGTACAAAGCACACACAAATCTGGACTCTTCTCCTGACTAATTTTGAAGAGGCAACAGTTGTAGTCATTCTGAAGGGTTCAACAGTACCAATTTGAGGCCTTGAAATCTTAAGAAGTTAGAAGAATGTTCTGCCACCAAAGATCTCCAGCTAAAGAGAAAAAGCCAAACACAGCAGTAAACTGGAGCCAAACAAGTTACTTTTGTTAAGGTGGTATCCATCTAGTTTGTACTAGACTTAACTTCCCAACTAATTCAAAATGCAGTCCTAAACAGACATTGCAGTAATCTAACAGTATGCAAACTTCAGTCACTGCACAGTTTAAAAATTTTAAAGTTTCAGGACTTAATGAAATACAACCGTCGTCTTCTTCTGCTACTACTTTTTGGCTTAAAAAAACCCCAGTGAAAATATTTCACTAAAATAAAGAAGTCTCTACAACTAGAAATACCTAAGCGCAATAGTGGGAATTCATCCTTGCAAATATAAGCAATTTTGATGTAACATCACATGTCTCTGCCCTCAGATATACATATCTATAGCTTTCAAGGTCAAGTCAAATGTACACAATTTGTACCCCCATTAACACAGTTATGATATGTGCAGTTTGCAAAAGAAAGTATCAGAGAGGAAACATTTAAAGCAACTCTGCTTCCCAAGTGGGTTCTTCCAGTACTTGTTAAATTTCTGCAACCTGCATGACTGCTCCCAGTCTGAAGTCAAAACAGCAGTTAAAGTAACAGAAATACGACTGTGACATGAAATATAAGGTATATCCAATTAACACTGTGGGAAAAAGAGAGGCCACAATTGAAAGAATTAAGCTAATTTATATTTCACTACTCAACTACAAAGTCATAATTTATGCACAACACTTAATACTGACTGACAGTGGTTTCCTAATGATTTATTTTGGCTATTCTGCCTCCTTTATGAGAGCTGAGAAGAAAAAAAATACACCTCGCTTTTCATGTAACTGGCTGTAGACAAAAGACAGTTATTCTGGTCACATGAATACATCTAACAAGGAAAGTCAAGAGATCAAAAGCAAAAGTTACATACCAAAGTCCATTCTGTCTTTTTGGTTTCTCTGAAGCAAACCCAACAGCAGGTCAGCCAGATAAGCTGATGTTTCCCTAGGAATACTGCACACAACAGGAAGTAAAACATGCATCAAATTTCATGCATGCATTTAATAATGCATAATGCATTAAATTTCAGGAATTCAGCATTCTGCCATAAGTCTTCACTATACATGCTCTATAGCCTTAGTACAGGACCCTTTCAACTCAGCAAGGTACAATGAAGGCAAGATGCAACACGAGTCACTGGTATCATACTAAATCCTTGTAAAGATAGCAGTATCAAATATTTTTATGGATCCCAGGCATTCCCAAAGATGAAAAAGTGTTCAATCAACAAATGTAAGTGACAGGAAAGGCCATGATGACATACCTAGGAATCAAATTCCTGTTCTTTTCATAAAACATTCTCAAATCTTGAGGACTATTGGCCTGTCAAATAAAAATGTACATTAATTAAAGCTCAGTTTCATGGAGAAAATAGCTTTTGTACCTATGCACACATACACAAAAAGGAGGCTTTTGCATATGGGCATTAAAGGAGAAAACCCCAAGCACAGCAGTGACTTCAGTACTGAGTTTCCTCTGGATTGAACACACTAAGTATGAGCAACTTCTCCCTTGGTGTATCCTCAAGCGATCTGGCCTTTGAAGCATCGACACTACACTCGGACATCACCACTTACTTCTCTTTTCATGACTGGAAGGAAAAACTCTAGGAATTTCCATGAGAGTAAAAGGAGGGAAAAGGAAACTAAGTGTTACCTGAAAAGGTGGTTTTCCAACAAGACACTGATAAATCACAGTTCCTATGCTCCACAGGTCTGCTTTAGCATCATAGTGTTGAGACATAATCACTTCAGGGGCCTGGAAAGAACAGCAGAATCTCAGAAGGGAAAACAAAAAAAGCAAAGCCACAGCAGTATGAATTCTACAGTTCTTCTGTCAGAGCAGTATTAACAGAGACCAGACAAAATTAACATTTGAATCTGCATCATATGACTTGAAAGGTAACAGTTCTATCTAAAATGAAAGCTACGTTTCAAAAAACACAGAAAACTAAAAAAAGTTGATGTTCTAAAAAATCACCTAATGATTGGCATGTATGGGAGTAAGAGGTAAGCGTTACTTGGTTTATGTAGTCCTCCTTGTGGATAAATAACCAAGCATTTCATAAGGAATATCATTATCACCATTTTACATATATAAAAATAAGACAAGGGAAAGCAAGATGATTTTCCCATGACCATAGAGTAGGGTAGTGGTAATGCCAAAGTCAGACAGTTCAGTGCTCAACTGACTACCACACTACTTAGTAAAAATTAATGGCAGTTAACTCCAAATTGTTTTTTTCAAACAAACAAACAAACAAACAAACAACAAACAAACAAACCAAACCCTACACATGACAGAATACATTAAATAACTAGAATGAAAACATGAAGCATTTTTTTTAAGTGCTAGTGTAAAGATCTTCTGGCCTGTATTCAATCACTTTTTGTTTTCTTAGAAACTAGGAAGGAGATAATGCCCTATTTCAGAGGCGAAAAAAAAAAGTGAAAATGAAACTACTTTGCCAAAAAATTAATGCTAAGATGTATTGCTTTTTAATTCTCTAAGGTTTTTCCTCCCCGCAGCGCTAAGAAACATTAATTGTCTCTCTGTTTTTAACAGTCATGATCTCCACATCACAAGCAAAATTAGGAGCTAGTAAAACTATGGAAAGGTGAACTGCATGCTGCCCCTGATACTTCTGAAGCAACATTAAGCATTTGCCAATCTGCAAGCAGTAAATTATTTTGTACTTGTACAAGGTTTGAGATAAGGAACATAATCTGAAATACACTGTCACTTACCATATACATAGGGGAACCACACAGAGTTGCAGCCATCATGTTGCTATGCAGATAACGAGCAAAACCAAAGTCAGCTATGTAAAGAAACACATTCGTCAATGAAAAGAAAGATAATTTTCACATTTTTTAAGTCTAGAAATTATCTGCCTCTTATTGAAATCTGCTACAATTACCAGTTAGAGACAAAGAGGCAGGTATAATACACAGCCAACTACATGGAATAGTAAAATCTATGTTACACTAAAAGAATAATGTATTATCTTCCAAATAGCAAGCCAAGAAACAGCAGTGGCATCATTTGCATAAACTGCTGCTCAGCCATCTCCCCAGCTGCAGAGCATGCTGTCTGGCGTCAGCAGGAAAGGATTAAAGTCAGTGGCTAAATATAAATGGTTCATGAAGAGTGATGAACATACAATCTGCTTCAGTGAAATCACATCACGTAGAAGTTTAAGAACTCAAGTTTCAGATGACTGAATTTTCTATGTAGGCAAAAGCATCTGAAGCTATCTAGAAAGGACAGCAAGAAAAGTTTTGTCTCCTCTGTGCTGTTTAGAAGATGGAGTGAGTTGCAACAGACCTCAGATTTTGGTTGAGCAAAAGCAAAGCAAAGAAACTTGTTAAAAACAAGGTATTTTTAAAGGCACACTTAACAGACAACTATGAGAGATTAAAACTCCTGAAGTGTTCTCTGAAGAGGAGTTTGGTAGTACCCTGAACAGCCGGCATCTCTCCCCAGTTACAATGCCAAACCTCCTTCTGCCAAAAATAGGTCATAACCTACATTTCCAAACTCCTCAAATAACCCTTAGGAGGGTCTACCACAAATAAAAACCCAGCTGGAACTGCAGCTGGAGTCTCGTATGCATACAGTTTTGAAATGGGATAAAAGCTATTTGAAGTTTTAAAGGTTACAGATTTACGTCTAAATAAAATAGTTTCATACTAGAAACATCAGCTAAATAGGTTTCTTTTCTTGTAGATTTCATCAAAAAGGTTTTTATGACTCAAGCTTTTTTATACTGAGAAGCTGCATTACAGCATAAAGTTCATCATTCTAGGCTTACTGTCTGACTTGCATCAATTTAATACACACCATATCTAGTACATCCTCTGCGCATTAACTACAAAGACACTTTGGAGTAGGGAAAAAACTCAACAGTGATGATTTACCTTTAGATCAGAGAAAAAGCATATTTACCTATTTTGATGCGTATGCCACTGACACTTGACTTTCTACGACTGGCGTAAGACAACAAAATATTCTGTGGTTTAAGATCCCTATGAATGATTCCTTTACTGTGCAGAATACGCATAGCTGCTGCAATCTGCTGGAGGAACACTCGGATGGTGTCTTCACTAAGAGTTCCTTTAGCTGAAAATAACATACACATTAGCAGAAGAGAAAATAAATATTGTATTTGGACAAAAAGCAATAAACTTCACAGTGATAAACTGTGAAAATGAACACAATCAAATCACAGTGAATTACACTCAGAGCAACCCAATCTCCAGTATTTTTCTACAAATGTATATATTCTCAACAACATACCCATCTCCATAGTTTTACACTAGCTACAGTACCCTGAATCATCTGTTTTTACAGCATAATAATTGTAAAACTTCTCAATCACCATTAAATCCTAAACTCACTAAAAAGGGAAAGGAGCCAAGAAAATAGAACTCCACAGTTTAGAACATTAAATGTATCTACAATCGTGTTACAACCTGAAGCTTTAAAACTATTATTTCTTTAAACAAATTATCACAGGGATGCAGATAACCACGCTACTCAAAAAACATCATTCATGATAAAATTTGTTTTGAAGGGGAAACTAAGATGTACTTCTGAACGTCTCTTCAGAAGATATTATCTCATTCTGCAGTCTGAAAAAGTACTAAACGAAGGAGCTGGATTATACTGTATGAGTCTTTCCAAGGATTTTAATGGGAAGTGAATCAGGCTTTTAATATACACAGTTACCATAACAATAGCTGTTCACAAAAAGATTCCTTCAACATACTGCAAATACAAAGGCAAGTAGAAGAATATTTTCTATCAAGAAAAATATGAAGATTAACATCTCTGCTCAAAATTTTGTTTGTAGTAAGAATCCATTTGTCATGATTCTGTAAATTCCGTCTTCATTTTAGGCAGAGCCATGTTGAAGGGTAAAATCTCTCCCAAGCCAGAACTGCCTCTTTGCAGAAAGCATTGTTATATAAGTAATTCAGTATTTTAAAGTTCACATCTTGGAAAAGAAAGCAGGTGGAATCAAAACACTGGGAGCAGCCCCCAAAATATGACTTCAGAAATAGAAAACCACCACATTTTTCAACATGCTACTTATGGTTACCTAAATCTTCTCTCTCATTTACAAATAGGGGGAAGTTACATTCAACTGTCTTGAAAACAGTGGCAAAAAATATTTTCTGTCTGTGCATTATTTTATTCACCTTCCTTGCTAGTTTGTGGGGTTTATAATTAATTATGAGTGACATTTAAAAACACTGGGAAATATTTTAAACAAATGCAAACCCTTATGACTTCCTGCAGCTTCAAAATTTAGTTTTCAAGTTCCCAGGCTGGCATACAAACACACAGCACTCTGCTGCTGATCTTGACTGGAGACAGAATACAACACTAAACAGAACCTTGGTGAATTCAATTACGCTTATAAAGAGGCTACTCTAAAATCACACCAGGGTAAACAAGCATTGTGGAATTACAGACATTCCATAAACAGGAAAATATTTAAGCCACAAGCAAAAAATCTCAGAGAAACACCAACAGATTACAGGAATACAGAATACAAACATGTAAGGCAACAGCTTCTTAATAGGGAAATACAGTAATCAGTTACCTTGTAGGTAATCTGCCAAATCCCCACCATTGCAGTACTGTTAAAAAGAAAGGTTTTGATTCAAAACACAAGCACTGAAATACCTGCTATGTAAGTTTTACTTTGTAATCTTTTCACGAAAATTAGAAGACCCTTTTCAGCTGTTTGTCTCAGAATTCTTTTGTCAATTATTTGTAATTAATAATTTGAGGTGTAATACTTCATCAGTACTTACAAGTATCATGAAATGAAACTGAATAATTTACGGAACAAACACTGCTGCTAAATTTAGTAGTGCATACAAAATTAATAATCTAGTTTTCAGAATTACTTGTTTTAACAAGTCATGGTTATTTTGCAGCTGTGCAAAGAAGGAGTTTTTTCTAAAAATCATCTTTAAAAATCAGCCAGAAAGAAACCTATATGTTAACACATACCTCCATTACCAAAAAGACAGAATTGGGCATTTCCTAAAAGAGAGGAACAAATCCCATGTAAGAATGTGACAAGACAAAGCCTTCAGTACCTGCATTAACCAAGTGTAACATGAGATTTCTCAATCAAGAGATCCCTTATGTTAAAGTCACTGTTTTAGAGGGTAGCAAATACGTACATTCCCCACCATTAAATATTTCACATTTTCAAAACCATTAGTGTATGTAAAAGAAATCAACAGACAATATCCTGAAGACTAAAGCTATCATTTGAAAGAATATCATACAGTAAACACCAGTTTCTACTGTGTGTCTCTCCCTGAGCTTTCAACTGCCTTGGACTGCTCTATCAACACAACCTCTATATTAAGAGCCCTTACAAATAAACAAACTTCCGCTATCAGACATACTGAAATCAGTCACTAATGGGACAGTAATATTTAGTCACAAATATACGGGACAGGACTGCAAACTGTAACCAAGACAATTTGGCTATGACAACCACTTTTCTAACAAGGAATTCAAAAGCTATGTTCCCTGCTTCTGGGAAAAACAAGCTTTGTTTCTGCTGCCTGACAAGCCGAAGGTCAGTCAGAAATCACACAGCAGTTAACTGTCTGGAATAAACTCATTCCCAAACGCTATTGTTTAATTTGGGAATCATGCACACTTGTGTAAAATACCTCCCTCAGCGAGTCACTGGCAAAAGCATGTCCCTGCCACGGACCTAAATGCCTTATGGCAAAGGTGTGATTTGGTACAGCAGTCCTTTTGAGATTTCCCAAAGCACTGACCTCCTTTGACCTATTTGCAACCTGAATTCCCTCTCTTGTAACTGGGCAAGAGTTACTGAAAGACAGATTAGCTAACTTCTACTGTAAATTATCTACACACTGCACAAAAATGCAGTAAAAATGTCTGTTTAAACCTGATTGTAACAAGAACATTCATCTTTTTTACAAATATTTATTTTGTGCGAGGGAAGAAAGAGCCTACCTCTCTATAATCAACATTTTTTTTCCACAGTCTCCTGCATAAAGTAGTTTTGTTGTGCCTACAAAGCTGAAAATGCTCAGAGATCTGTTATAAAGTAAAAGTGTTTTTTCCTCTCTGAGCTGATTGAGTAAGACTGAAAGAACACAAAGAGAACTAGAAGGAAACATAAGGCAAGTATACGCTAAACAGGATGATGTTTTTAGTTACATAGTACCTTGCCTCCCTTTCAGTTTAAAAATAAACTTAAACAAAGGTTGGCAGTGGGAAAATATGTTTTTAAGACAGTTTAAGGAAAAGTGAGATGGCATGCCAGACAAGGCCAGGCGTATGCCCCAGCTGGAATTGGAACTGCAGTCAGTCTGACTGTATTCTGCTAACTGGTGTCAAAAAAAAGTCAAAAGGGACATTGCACAGTAAAACAAAAGCCTTGAACTTAGCCACCTCTCTCAGTGCTTGTATTAAAACTGCAGCACGTGTTCAATTTGACCATGCGCAAGAACTACCATAAGAGTGCCACTTTCAAGGGCTCACTAACAGGTCAGGCTAGGAAGCTTTAAAAAATAAACAAAGAAAGTGGGCCCAGGCTGGAGAAACCAACTACCCTAAACATCGAACACAGCACAACGCATTAAGGCCGATTTCTACCAATGCATCACAGATACAGATATCCACTCAGTTTTCAAGTCATCAGGAATATATATTTAAATCAACATTAAGTAAAGCCAATTTTACCAGGCAAAACTAGACAAAGACATGAAAAAAGCATTAAGAGAGGGTCAGAGCTCAGTAGCTTCACAGGAAAAAATCTCCTTCCTGAAAGGGAGTCTTATACACAAAATCTCCTGAAATTTCAAGAGATGCTATTTTATAAAATTGAGAAATTAAAGTTTACAAGAGCTCTGAACATAAACTTCTAAGCTACTGTCCAACATTACTGCTGTTCACCAGATCTTTATTAAGACAAGTCCTTATGCACACGCAACTCCAAGAGTAAGCACAGTTCAAGATGAACCGGACGTTTTACAGTTAATTCAAGACTGTATTAGGCTGCTTCACTTTCTGGAAGCACTTAGTTTAGCCACTCTCATCTGTGTTACAGAAATGCATTTGAGGTTCTTTCCAGCTCAGAACGCCAAGCACATTACAGATTTGTTTACATTTGGAAATTCGCTTCAAAGAAAGCAAATTTCTAGGAACATTAGTCAAATCTGTTGGGGAATGAAAGGCAAACTCTAACCAATATAGAATATTAAAGCAGCAGTAGATCACATTTCAGGAAGTCCCAATTGTTCAATGTTTCTGTAACAGGTGTGGCCAATGTGAACCATAATTTGCAACCCTATAAACGCCTCAAAACCTAAGTGCATACATTAAAGCAAAAAAAGATAAGTAATTACTTGCTCTGTAAACTACTGAAAAATACATAATGACAAATGTTGTTTCTTTCTACATTGTTCGTTTACAACATCATCTTCCAAGACAGAAACTCACTCTCTTTCAGGAACCCCAAGGATGCCAAACAGCAACTCTGAGATCCCGATTTATCAAACTGAAAATTCTGCCAACTGAGGATCACTTCACTTAAAGGGCAACTGTGATGTGTAAAAGAGTAACACAGCTAAGAAGCATGGAAACTGTCTGTTCTCCAGTGACAAGAAAGAAGCTCAGCTAGTGGATTTCCACCCGAACATAGCAATGCCATGAATCAGAAATAGATGTTCCACAGCGTCAGTGCCTCCACTACACAACATGCTCTGTACAAAACCAGCAGCTTATGGCAGTATGTAATGCTCAGCTCATGACAGACATTTATTCATCACAGAACCAAGAGAATGTGTTTTCTGGATTCCCTTAGACACAAAGTCCTTTCAAACGGAACTGCTCTCTTCAGAAACATGGAGCTGATGATTTGTCCTGTTGTACTAGCCCTCACCTTTTTAAAGTAAGTCATTCCTCCACACTACACTAGATTGCCCTCAAATAGCATTACTCGTCTTTTTTTGACTGACATTCTTGATTAAAAATAGTCAAAGAAGTCACTGGGTTAAAGTCATAGTAGGAAGTAGAGTGTGTTCCCTTACTGTAGCTTGGATAATCCTTTTTTATTAAATCAACAGAGCAAATGAGAGGTCTCACAAAGAGATCTTCCCAGACCAGTCAGAAGTCCTACCTAATTCATATTGCAGAAGTAGTATTTTGCACAGTACCGGTACCAAGTTCCCCAGCCGCATCCTGTCCCAACTTTAACTCACAGCCAAACACTTTTCAATATCCCACCAGTGCAAGCTTTAGTTCAAAACAGCTGAAGTTGTTCATCCCTTCACAGTTGCTCATATTTTGCATTACAGTTCTTGGCCAGCTTGACTGGAAATGCGATCTCCATTTTGGGAATACAATCAGAAAACACAAGTCAATTCTGTTGACACATTTTTCCCTTCTAACTCATTTTGCTGAAAAATAAAGCTATCCCTTATCATCATTCTTGAGCCTTTTGATTTCTGTTGACTTGCTAAGCAGAGCAAAGCGCTCAAAAAGGAAAAAATTAGTAAACCAGCACGTTTCAGACCTAACATTCAGGAATAAAGCTGACCTAGCAAGCTATTTTAAAGTGTTTCTTGAAACAGATAACAAAGCTTTCAAAAATTTACATTGACATACAGATCATAAAATTACTGCAGTTGGATTTGTTCTGGCCTACACTTCTACCTAGAAAAATAATCAAGCAAAACACATGTATTGTTTTGCAACAATTATGGAACAGTTTTGCCCAGCGTGCCTTGCTTTGTTGCTTAAAGTTTTCTTGACAAAAGCGTACTTTTGTTCCTTCTTATTCTAGGTTTATAACTGCAAGTTGAAGTAAAAGCAAAGGTTAACGGGAAACCATTTTACAGTTCTGAAAGCTAACAGATAAATCTACTAGAAAGAGATTAAGAGGCAACATATTTGCCAAAACTTGCTGTGTTTTAATCCCAGACTTCCAACAGTTGTCTCAGGGGATGTGAAGTTCCAACCCAAATCACAGGCTCAGCGCAGTAGTTCCATTTAAAAGACATTAATTGAAAAAGAAGTCAAAATATCTATGGTTACCTCTGACAGCTGTTGCTAGAACTCCAGCGTATTGGCAGAAACATACCCTAGATTTCTTTTTGGTTAGGAATTCCTTCTTTAGAACAAGCTGAAAGTCTGCAAGGAGTTCTTAGTGAGCTGCCAAAGCAGCAACTGTGGCAAATAAATAGTTACTACGTTTTTGCTCCAAGGACATAGATTCTGTTTAGCTGCAGTTTATTATTGGAGTTCCAAGAGCACAAGAGTTAACCTGACAGCTTTTGCATTGCTATTATCTAATAATTTTCTGATATGTTAATTCATGCTACATTTGCTTTAATTTTTTTGGCCAGGAATATACACCTCATTTTTTTTGAGCATTAAATACATTTGGCAAAAGTTCTGGTGATTTAGTGAAAAAGGACTGGTCTGGATCTTCTTAAGGTTGTTTCTCACTGTATTACAGATACTCCCGTTTTGCTCTGCAAGTGCACCACAGCAGCAGCTTCTGACACGTTCAGCTCCTATCATGTCTCAAAGACTGAACATTTTGTTAGTGCTGACTAAATGTTAAGTCTCAGACTAAATGTCAATTGACATGTGCCTGTAGGATTCAAATAGCATGCACACCGCCAATTATTCATATAAAAGATCAATCAGTCATGGAGAAACATACCACAATAGCCATATCACTCATTTTCTGTTACGTGGAACGCTGTACTTAACTAATATATATGGGAGGTAGGGAAAGAGACTGGACTCTGCACAACACAAAGGGACAGCAAAACTGTTCACAGCACACCAAACATTAAACGCACTCACGTACTTGAAGATCTTCTGAAACAGTTTTGAAATACAAATTATAGCATCTAGTCAGAGCAGGTAAGCTAATGACTATGTAGTAACTCCAACTCTTTGGTTCTGTGGGCCAAAACAAATTCTAACTGGTTGTCCCTAACCTTCAACGCCTACACTGGCGTCATCCCTTTCAGTTTGATACTGTCAGAACCAAACTTTCAGTTAGCATCAGCTGCCAGGTAGTATTTCAAAACCTTTACAATTTCTACAGGGCAGGATTTATTTTTTTTTGTGTGGACAGCATGTGCCTATGACTATTTCTACACACAGTGAGGATGGATACTGACAAACACAAAGGCCTTAATCAAGGAGCTGAGGGAAAAAATAAACATATTGAGACATCCTCATTCAAAAGGCAACAGTACAGAAACAGCTATGATGAGCGTATAGAGGCAACAGATCAAGCGCACACACCACAATGCTTGAAGCAAACGCCTCAAGAAATATATGCAATGCTACCAGACCAACTGGAGTCCTTGGGTAAACCAAACAGCAATATTTAATTCCCACTGGTGAAACAACAGGTAGAGATAAATATGGTTCCTTCCAGAAGTAGCCCTAGTAAGAACTCACGGACACTTGTGTATAAGTAAACGCTGAGGTGTAGGTACCAGAAGGACCACTGGCTTTGTTCCCAATAGCTTTCATGGACAGCAGAAGCAGCTGCAGTTATTTTATCTGCTATGTACCAACAAGCTAAGACAAGAAACAATTTCTGTTCAGATACTGTTTCTCCAATAACACACTAGAAATTAGTTCTCCCTAATCTACTGTTCAAATAGCAAACTTCAGACTCCATACAGTGAAGACATTAATTTATTCTTCTAAAACGCTATCTCCAAGATACATTACAGGCTTTCATTCTGACGGCTGACATTCTAAAGAGGTTTTGAATTAAATTATTTGCTAAAACAGGCACTGTCTGGCACTGTGGAAGAGATTAGTTCTACTCAGCACACACTTGGGATCATGAAGTGCACAAAACTGTAAATTCATGTCCTAAATATAGCACATTCCAAATAACTTACTGATACCTTCATACCTCAGTATAATGCTTTATCCAAGGACCTGGTGAGTTAGAGGTTATTTTAAACTCCTTTTACTTTTGAGAAACAGTGGGCTCCACTTCCCCAATTAACCAGACCAAGACTGATCTACTTATGCAGGATGAATGACATCCTGTAGCACCACCATGGGAAAAGAGCTGCATTCTTATACCATTTTAGAGGTTTGAGAGTTTTTTACTCTTGAATGAAAGACTACCAAACTCTTTCCCGAGAAGGTAAGTAAAAAATGTCTCAACAGGTTGTTGCTCATGTTGCTATCCATCTATTATAGTCTGTGGGGTTTTTTAAGCATTTCACTGCATGAAAAAATAAATTTCACATTTAGAGGTGAGCTGCATATGTTTGTTTTTCAGAGCCCCATTACCACAAAACATTTGCCTCTCACAGATGGAGAGTTCATATTCAAGTATCTCCACAAATGCCTTCAGTCTTACAACCACTGGTCTCCACACCCTGGTGCATGCAGATCCCCGACCTTCTGAGACGGCACAAACAACAACAGTATGCTCTGCTTACATAAAATGCTTAACTGCAGATCAAACCTGCCAGCATTGCATGTAACCACCTTATGGAAATCAAGGGCAATTACCGTGCTGGCACCAGAACAAAAGATTTTCATGCTGACCAATGCGCATACAACATTAACGGCACACCGATTCATTCGGGCACGTCTCCAGATGAATGGGCATTTCTAGTAATTTAACTCAGTGGACCCTATACATACTGAGGAACATACCAAAATGTTCACAGGAGCTGAAGCAACCACAAGGCAGAAGGTTTTAAAATGTTCATATACTATCAGCAGAATGGCTCACAAGTTCTCCCTGGATCTAATTAAAACGTTAATGGCGTATGTATATTTATTACACTGACTTGTGCGACTGGTCACAGATCATGCAACAGGAACATAACCATAAAGGAACAGAGATGAAAGAGAAAGAATCCAACTACCTCCTGTGAAAACAATTCCAAATGAAGCCTTTTGCAATATGCAAAATAATAACTACCATTTCATTCTCAAACTTAAAAGATATATTCCAAATTGCTATGCAGGGATACAGCTTTAATCTCAAAGTACTGCCATTAAGTACAAATAATTTCATTTTCTTCATTGCAATTAACTTACACTTTTTTCACTTAGTTTTGCCATTTATACTGCGCACCATCTTTTCTATCTGAAAATTCAATACAACAATCAGTTCTTGGATTATTCAGCTAAATGGTGTGCCAAACAGTGCATCTGAAACATGAGCATTTTCTTATTTCAAACAGTCTAAGGTCAAGAAAAACTTCAGATGAAAATAACTATAAAAATAAAACAGACTCCCGGTCACACTGAGAACTTCCTACTGTGACACAGACGCCACTGGCTCTAACACTGAGGGAAAAAATTAGCTTCTGTAACTTAAAAATTGCTTGAAAACCTGAAGTCTTATCTGCTGTACTGTATCACTATGTTCACAATACTAGGGCAAACAAAAAGGGCAGTACATGCTAGAACATGAAATGCTACAGAAAATTAGTAGGTGTAACAGCCTACTAGACATGTGAATGCCTTGCATAGTGTTCGTTCTTGCTGGGTTATAAATTAATGTAATCATTCAAGTTAATGATGTATAATATTTCACAAACATAGCCCTGTGCAGAAAGGGAAAAGCTTATTTGTGCAAGTGTCACATTCTTTAGACCATATTTTGCAAAGCAATTTCTTCTATAGAAGTAGCATCATACTGCCAAGCTTTATTTGCCATGAATGTATCTGAAATGCATCCAAGGTATGAGACACATGTTTTCCCCTCTCTTTTCTTTAACTGTTCATTTTATTTAAATGCGATAGTCAGTGACAAGCAGCAAACTCCCCTTCCCAAATGGAGAGTACTGGACTGATCATTCAAGAAGTCCAGTCACTCTAAGGGCATCCTTTCCTGTGGCAGAACAGGAAAGCATAAAAGTTATGTTTTTAAACAACCTTTAGGTAAAGAAACCATAGAACAAGTGTATGGTTCTGTCCTCTCTTCCCCTTGTGGATGTTCTGTGCATAAATCAAAAGAAGCAAGAGCCTCTCCAAGGCTCAGAAGATACACAATGTTAAATAATCAAAATACATATCTAGTCAACTACCCTCAGGTTGAGCTGCAAAGCTTAGTAAGCTTCACAAATAAACAACTGTATATGATAAATCTGAAATTCAGCTGCTTACTCACATACCAATGCCCTCAGTCAACAATTCCAGTTTCTTTTAAGTTGTCTGGATATACTAAATTTAGGATGCTGAGAAATTATTTCCACTTAGCAATACTCAGGAAAACCTGGTCTCTTCAAGAAGCACAATAGACTATACTTTCCCTCTCAGAGCAGCTCATATCATTCAAAATGTAGAGTTCTGAAGTCAAGGCCCAGGAGGGAAAAGAGTCTACACATCCAAATGGGAAGTTCTGATGCACAGTCTGTTACTACATGAACATCATCAATTTGTACCAAAAAGTCAGCAGAAGTTAGTACATGATCTGTAGTGCTACACACAATAAAACTTGTGCCTGCCTAGTGTGTATCATGTGAACAGATTTCTATAGCTACAGATACACATCTACACGTAAGCTGAACAACTTTTAGAATGCACAGACACTGAGGAATGTCAAAATGTCTATTTTGCGTTGCTTTAAGTATGCAAGGGTGGTTCTTAATAATTTTTTCATAAATGTAACTCTGTAATTAAGATGAGAATTGAGCCCAAGGGATAAATGTATAGTTCTTATTCAAGCAGAACAAATGGCTATATAACCTAGATCACGTCATATTCATCTTTACTCAACACCTGCAGGCCTTAGGATACAAAAAATGTACTTCCTACCACGCAGAATACACTACCCTAAGTAGGCTAGAAAGCTAACTCCTTCACCTTATCAGGCAGAATCCTGGGAATAAAAAGAAGAAGATAATTTGAAGCAATTCAATACTTATTTCTCCTACTTGAAAAGATCCAAATGTCTGCTTGGCTTTTATACTTTATTCTGTCCTTCTGAACAGAGGCAACAGCAACATATACATGTGTAGTCACGGTCTTCTACTTCCTTCAGTTCTTCCCCACTGTAACAGAAGGCTATACAATACATTTATTTGTTACAGAGATCTTAAAGATGCTGCTCCTTTTCTACAGCACAGTATTTTAAGTTATGTTGACTTCTTAACATCACTTGCTTCATCCATTCAGATCAACTCCCGCTAGTACATTTTCCTTCAGGTGTATTCAGTTGTTAACCACAAACACCCACTTTCCAACTGAAGTACAGGGTCGAGGAAACAAGGCTAATTCAGGAGAACAGTTACTGCCACCAGTAGAGCTCCCAGCCCAGCCAGCTGATGCCTTTTCTCTGGAGACAGGACCAAACTACACAAACAGCCTCTGCAGAGGTTCTCAGGCTGCCACTTGCCCCTGCTGCCTGGAAGTAAACAGTATTCCTCACGGCTCTCTACCCCACATGTGCATCCTTCTTTTTAGAAAGAGCCAATACAAAATAAGTGCATAGTCTGTTGAAGATGAGAGAACTCCCCTGACACTGCTAGGGAACTGGATCTCTTTTTCTAAATACCAAACTGATTAGAGCAACAAAATATATGGCCATTCAAAATTTTCTACTCAGTATACATATATATACATTATATTTTCATAAATAAATTTCAATGAAGAAAAAAGGCATGAAAATATATTTTACCTGGACATCATAGAGAGCTACAATGTTCTCATGCTGAAGTTCCTGTAAAACAAAATATTTGTATTATGGAAATAGCCTGTTATTATTATTATCATTATTTTAAATTTAATATGCTAGGTGATAACCAAAGAGAACCAAATTTTACAATGAAAGGTAGCATCTTTTTTAGACCACCCGATGGAATTTGGAGGAATTCCCAGCTACTCAGACAATATTTACAGGAACGGGAAATTAGGCAATATCCTCAGAGGTAATAAAAACATTTGGTTCCAGAACTTATTTTCAATGTCTTGTTACAGAAAGTACTAAAGCACAAGACCCTTAATGAATACTGAAAACTGACTAGATTTGATTTTACAGTCTCACACAATTTCTTGCTTAGCGGAGTAACCAATTACCCTGTGTTCAAGTCAACCTTATCATTTTTACAATAAAAAGGAAATAAAATGAAGTAACACCAAATAAAACTCACAGGACAGCTCATGCAATTATTTGTAACTGCTCAAAAAAACACCTGTCTTTGCTAAGTACTTGCAGCACACTAATATACCTAACACTACAATTTCTGGTATAAAATACTAGAATATAATATCTATATATTAGTATGTAAAATAAGTGACATTTCTCAAGAAGCTTGGAAACATGGAAAGAGAGCAGCACTACTTATTACTGCAAAGCTATGTCAAATGAGATGTGGTGAAATTCAGAGAGCAGAGAATGCTAAGACAACATCCAAGGAGACGTTTTCATAAAATAACATTGAAAAACTAAATGATGCTCCATTTTATCTCCTTCATTAGAGCCACACTACACATTTTAAGTCAATTAACACAACTCAGAAGTGGGAAGACTGCTTCAAGAATCAAATTCAGCATGCCGATTTTAGCTTTCAAGCCATCTTTGTGCAAAGATGATGAAGAAAGATCAAAGACTGATGTTTTACCCTCAGCTATGACTTTTATTGTATGCACTGCTCAAGAAAGGTGCCCCATTAGCCATCCCAAAGGACAAAGCTTTCTATACGTGCAATAAGCAAAGCACAGAGACTGGTTCTACAACAATTTTCCACTTTTAACAACAAAAGCATGCCCATAACCTGTTCTGAGACCATTTCCAGAACTAAAAAAGTATCCTTTTTTTCCCCCCCCTTGGTCTTTTTAGTTCTGGATTTCTCCTGGAACTAACAAAGAAACAAAAGGGAGAATAGCAATTACTATGATACTACCCATGACCTGAAATGAACTAGGTCAAAAGTCTCTTTTCCTTTTCAAGTAAAGCAGCTTTAAAAATCACTGCAAATTAACATACCTTTAAGATTTTTATTTCTTTTCCAAGTAGGATTTGCGACTTTGACAAGTTCTTTTTGTTAATACTCTTTATGGCTACTTCCCAATCAGTTTTCTGCAAACAAACAAACAAACAAAAGCATTGTCAGTTTTGTATTTTTTTAACTTTATCCACTAATAACTAGCTAGCAAAGCACTGGAGAAAAAGTTGCGAGATCACCCCTACTCTACCCACCAGTGATTACCACATCACATGACACCATCAAGAACTATTTCATTCCACAATAGCTTAGACAGCTATTAAAATCCAGCTGCAGCTACACTGCATTCTCATGGATGCAAAAGCATTTACAAAACAGAAGTAGTAAGCAACTGTACTGCATTTATTTCTTGATAGTGGTGGTACGTATCTGCTTTTTAGCCCTCTCTCAATGACTGAGTTACTTTTACTCTCGTTTAAGGACTTCCCATTTTCAGTCTCCTTATGCTTTACAGCTGAAAATTGCACAAGATGACATCTGGTTTGTTAAGTAAACTTATATATTGTATATTTATATATTATCTAAAAATAAATTGCCTATTCATTTGTAAAGTGGGAACATCTCTATTGGCCTTTAAAGTTTCTTTTTTTTTTTTTTAACCTAAAAATCATTGCACCTCTGCCTCTCCAAGTTGTGAGTACTGCCCCAGTGCTCCAAAAGGATAAGTCTGAAGAGTCGTTTTCTGGAAAGCAGAGCGCTTTAGGCACCAACACCAGAATAAACTCTCACAGCATCAAGAAACCATAACGTAACGATGAATATCCGGGATGATTAGCAAGCCACGCCAGGAAACCAGACACCTCTGAATTTAAGAAATCTTCAGCCAATCCCAAAGGAGGCAATTTTCCATTAGATCCCTCGTTATCCAGCGACATAAACATGACCCTCCTGACAAACAAAGGGCTCAGCCTCCCATACAGCTGCAACTCTCCACTCGCCGCTACGTTAGGCGGCTACCAAACAGCAGAGAGAGGTGGGAAGGCAGAGAGGTGGGGTGTTTTTATTTTTTTTAGGGGAGGTTAAAAAAGGAAAGGGTTTGTGAAGGCCGGGAGCCGGCTGCGGGGCTCTCGGGCCGCCGCGGGCTGCAGCAGCGCCAGGCCGCCCGCCGGCC
>VZSZ01004997.1:937792-952765 GCA_013398815.1 Ibidorhyncha struthersii | reverse complement strand
CCGCGGGAGGGAAGAAAGGAGTGAGAGTGCAGACGGGGGTCTCTCAGGCCGCCACCGCCTCCAGGAGCTCCCACCTCTCGGCCAGCGCTGCCCTACCTATCCTCCCCCGCCAGCCCCAGCTCCGACTGCCCGGACCTGCGCGCCACCCCACGCATTTTATAGGCCGCATCGCGCAGGCCCCAGTGCTCGGCTGCTTCCGCCGGCGGCCAAAGAGTGCCTCACCCCGTTTAACCCCGCGGGAGCGCGAGGCGGGGTCCTTCCGCCGCCATCTCCTCAGGAGCGCGGAAGGCCTCGCGCCCCGCCGCCATCTCCTCCGGCCCCGCCGCCGCGCCTCAGCCCCCGCCTGGGCCTAGGCCCCCTCCGGCCCCACACGCCCCCACTGCCCCGCGGCTCCTGCGGTCGGCCTCCCTCGTCACCTCAGCGGGATCCCCCAGGGCCACCCCCTGTCCTCACCCCAGCCCCAGGGCAGAGAGGCCAAACTGGAGTGCAGCCCCCCAGCGCCTGGCTCTCACTTTCAACACTTGTTGTATTTCATTTTAGCCATTTCCTTGGCCGCCTCGGGCCCACCTGACACTGAGGACAAAGCTGAGGGACCACCAGCAGAGGAGGGAGAGCCGGAGGCGCCCCACAAACCCACAGCATGGAGCGAGGCAGGGCGAGGGCCGGGACAGTCACGCAGCAGCCGGAGGCGGGAAGGCAGGTATTCCATCGTCTGCCTTGCGCCCAGGGCGGCGATACTGCTTACCCAGCACCTCCAGGCTCGCACACTCTCAGCGCTGTCCCTTCTCCATTAGTAAGCAATACTCTACGTCAGACCTGATACAAGGAACTTAAATGAATAGAGAAGCAATGGAGGAACAAGCATGCAAACTGCCGTAAGCCAAAGACACTCCAAGTTGCTAGCTCTCTCTGTAAGGAGAATAACCTCTTTAATTTACAGCATCTGCCTCCCAGCACTTTTAGATGAGCCTGGGGCTGTTTACAGCAACATGTACAAACATTAAAAAAAAACCCAACCAGCCACTGCACATCAGTCACATGGAGCTTTTGACCTTCACCTCCAGATCTACGTAATTATGCTCCTTTCTTTTGCTTTCCATTCCTCAGTGCTCTCTTCCCCTTCCTCTCTGTCCATGTTTTCTATCACACCACCTCAGCATCCTGGAGCTGTTTCAGGCCTCCCCGATATCCCCATCTGCCCCAGACCCCTGGGTGCTCTGACACCGCAGCAGCAGGGATTAATGCCCCACTGAAGTTACAGTCAACACAAGGTGTGCATTGGGGTCACGCAGGGCAGAGCTCTGACCCCACATAGCTGTGCTGTGCCTTCTCTCATGTGATACAGGGTCTGCTTTCAGCGCCGCTATATCAAAATAGAGACTGAGCAGAGAGTTATGCAGTTGGTCCTCTCCCTACGCTTCACTTATCACCCTTTGCTTTCTGGCACTCAAAACCAAGTACTGCTGGTGCTGTGTGCCATGTCAAAACCTCCATAGCTAAAGACTTCTCCAAAGACAACACACCTGGATAAAAAAAATATTCAGCAAGAGATACTTAATGGACCATTGACTACTTTATAAAAGAAGCTGTAAGCTCTAGACATTATACGGAGGCATCAGAAGAATCCTAAGACATCTGTTTTGTGCCAAGAGAACCGAAGGGCTTAAAACCCCTCGAGACTGAATCCTCTCTCTATTTTCTGAAGATCTGAACCCCCATCCAAAAGCCATTCATGGCACTAACCTAACAAACAAAACAGAGAAAGCAAAGCTCACCAACTAATTTCAGTAGCTCAGAACACCCCCATGGAAGGAATAAATGAGATGTAAAAATATTCCAAGTTAATCATAAATTAAAGTGTTGGTAGTAACACAGACGCTTTCTAGTATGCATTCACAGTGCCCCTTTAAAACCAGGAAAAAGCCTACAAGTCTCAATGTGTTAAATATTCTGATTCAGAAAATAATTTCCCTGAGAATTGGCTGTTTATTGCCATCCACCAATTCTCACCTTCAGTATTAATCCTCTCAGCATCAGCGTGTACCCTCACCCCAAAATCAATGTCACAAGCTGCATTTTAGAGAAGCTAAAACAAAAATAAAATCCAGAAGGATGCCTTTTGAACAGAGAAAGACACTTCAGGAATTTCAAAGCCACCCATTCTGCCTTACACTTCAAAAACGAGACACATTTCACAGCATGTCTGACGTCCTTTTGTCCCCGTAATGGGGCTGGAGCCCTGGAGCAGGTTTGTTTCAGCACAGCAAGGACAAAACAGCCAGGAGCGGCAGAGAGGTTTGACCAGAATAACTAAACATGCTGCCGTCGCACTGGGATTCAAACGGGAATGGAAGTGCCGAGGTCTGAAAAATCACTCGATGAAGGGCTGCGGGATTTGCATGCAGGTCACTCATTTGAGCTGGGTCCTTGATTAGCATTTGGGAGAGTTTCTAGGTGTCAATATTTCCAGCACCAGTGGACTACAATAAACCTATTTACAAACAGCACCTTCACTTGATTTTGCTGCTGAAAGAGGTCAGAGATAGAACGGACTGAATTTACCCGCCTTTCCCAAAGGCAGCCTCATTACTAGAGATGTTGGGAGAGCGATGCAGGGTAACGCCATGGGGCTCATGCTGCTCCTCCCTTGCCCAAGGAATACACACAGATACTTGCCATTTAGGTCTGGCAGGCAGCAGCAGCCCTGCAGCGCTCGGAGGGATGCACTGCTCTGCTCTGCTCTGACAAGCCATGCAACAGGATGATAAAATACTCAGCGTGCTCAAAAAGCATGGCCAGGCAGCGGGCACCAGTATCATGCCTAACTGACCGCAGTGATCCTTCAAAAGCACAGAGTACTGTGTCCTGAGTTTGTTTATTTTTAACATCATACTGTGCAAGAGCTGCAACCCACTGACAGAGACCACCAGCTACCTACAGCTCAGCAAGGACCACCAACTTACAGGGTCAGTGAAGAAAACACAGAATAACAGCACTGGAGATGGATTTGTGGCACGCTCCCAGCTGCACTACATTGGTTCAGCCAAATTAGTCCCTTAGATGTGAGCCAGGACTCATGATCACAAAGGCAACAGATCCAAGAAGGAATTAGCACCTTCCAGGTTACTCGTCTGAGTACGCAGAAGTACGATTTCATCTGGTAGCAGCTCCGCAGAATACAGACATCACTCTTCTGAGTTTCTGTAACACCTTTTATCCTCAGAAGCGCTAATGGTCTTCACAGTAAGCTCTTTTCTACCCTACCACCAAAATGCAGCCACTTCTGAGGTAGAAACATCACCTGAACAGTGCCTGGGTTTACTAATGTTCATGCAGAACACCGAAGGAAGATTATTTTCTTCCTGTTAATCAAAAGATTTTTCTTGTATCTCTCCCCAGGCTATAAACATGCACACAGAAGTTAAATTACTGATCTGGGAAAATGATCAAGTGATCAGCTGAGTTGTGCAGAACATGAACGTGTACCTCCAAGGACTCAAGACCCAGGGACACAACATGTATGCCACCTGGCCAGCCCTCTTGCGTGGATAAGCAGAACACACAGCTCCAAGAACAGTTTTCATAAGGATGCTAAGGCCTCATGTCCCTAAATCAACCCCCAAAGGCAGGAGTCTGGCACCATTCTGCTCATCGCAGTGCTATCCAATGATCTACTTCACTTCAGGTGTTCTTACCATTTTCTTCTCTCCCTCCATCATACCCAGGAATTTATAAGACAGATAAGCCTTTCTCAGAGGACTGGCATGCTTCCCAGTCCTTATCGTCACTGTCCTCCCATTGGGGATTTGTGACAAAATTAATGGTGGCATCAGCTGAACCATCACAGCTTTGAAAGGAGAAAGTGTCAGAGGGCTCTCGGGACAAACAGTTTCTGGATATGCTTTAAAATTATTCTTATATTACCAGTGAAAAATAATGCGTTTGTGGTAGGCATACCTGTGTGGGACATTCAAGTAATTTGGGAGAAACTGGATTGAAACACAGGAGCAAATACTGAGATTCCTAAGACACAGGATTAGAAAAGTTCAGGTGTTTCAGTGTTTTTTTTTCCTGAGTTAGCGATGCGGTTCCCAGAAAAGCAATCAGAAAGCTCCAGCCTACCTTCTAGCTTTATCCTTTAACAAAAAGTAATGTCTTCCCCATTAATACCATCAACCCAAATCTGCAACTGCAATTCTAAAAATTAGCTAATTAAAGCTCACATTACCATCGCCAGCAGAGCGAGGGAGTTTGCACGCTTGCTTTACCTCCTGCCAAAAAGAAGCCAGCCCCTAAGCAGTGGCTCTTCCCCAGTGCACGAAAGCAGGCAGGAGACTGCAGAATGAGGCCCGGGAAACGCCGCATTCAAATAAAACTGGGAGGAGTGTTCCAGGATTGCTTAGGAATACAGCTGGAACGGGGCCAGCACTTAGTATGCATGAAGGCTGGTACTGTATGATTGATAAAAATAGTAGCAACTGCTTAGATAGGAAAATACGACTTGGTCTACGTGCAAACCCATCACATAGTGTGGTTCAAAATCTACCCGCTACCAGGTCACAGAAAGATTACACCAAAATAAGCTATCTTGGCCCTAAACTTAGTTGCAAGGCCCTCCCTTTCTTCAAAAGGTCTCACTTTGCTTTGGAAAAGTTCTCTGCTCCAACATTAGGAAGATGGGTTTTCATCACAGAATGGTGGGGGCCAGAAGGGACCTCTGGAGATCTAGTCCAACCCCCCTGCCAGAGCAGGGTCACCCAGAGCAGGGTGCACAGGATGGTGTCCAGGCAGGTTTTGAACATCTCCAGAGTGGGAGACTCCACCGCCTCTCTGGGCAGCCTGTGCCAGTGCTCGGCCACCCTCAAAGTAAAGAAGTTCCTCCTCGTGTTTAGATGGAACTTGCTGTGTTCAAGTTTGTGCCCGTTACCTCTTGTACTATCACAGGGCACCACTGAAAAAAGACTGGTCCCATCAACCTGGCACCTCCCTTTAAGGATTTGTAAGCATTGATAGGATTCCCCCTCAGTCCTCTCTTCCCGAGCTAAAAAGACTCAAGTACCTCAGCCTCTCCTTATAAGGAAGATGTTCCAGTCCCCAAATTATCTTCGTAGCCCTTTGCTGTACCCTCTCTAGTAATTCCCTGTCCTTCTTGGACCAGGGTGCCCAGAACTGGACACAGTATTCCACATGTGGACTCACCAGGGCAGAGTAGAGGGGGAGGATAACCTCCCTTGACCTGCTGGCCACACTCTTCTTGATGCACCCCAGGATGCCATTGGCCTTCTTGGCCACCAGGGCACAGTGCTGGCTCATGGGCATCCTTTGTCCACCAGGACTCCCAGGTCCCTTTCCACAGAGCTGCTCTCCAGCAGGTCAGCCCCTAACCTGGACTGATGCATGGGGTTATTTCTCCCCAGGTGCAGAATGCTACACTTGTTTTTCTTGAATTTCATAAGGTTTCTCTCTGCCCAACCCTCCAGCCTGTACAGGTCACACTGTATGGCAGCACAGCCTTCCGGTGTGTCAGCCACCCCTCCCAGTTTTGTGTCATCAGCAAACTTGCTGATGGTACACTGTCCCCTCATCCAGGTCATTGATGAATATATTGGACAGGACTGGACCCAGTACTGACCCTGGAGGAACACCACTTGTTACTGACCCCCAACTAGACTCTGCGCCACTAACCACAACCCTCTGAGCTCTGTTTGGTGCCTAGTATCACAGAGGCGATCTGAAGGGATGGCAAGAACTAGCCTAGGTAAGGAGCACAGCCAGAGGGCGCAGCGATTGCTTTGGTTTGGAAATCAGGGGACAAGGAAGTGGCCTTTAGGTACATGTACGCACATGCATGGCCAAGCCAGTCCCTCCAGGCAGAATCACTTCCCCCGGCTCTGATACATCCCCACTTCTAACACAAAACGCACTGTGGATTAACAGGCACAGTGACTCAATTCAGCACTTTGGAAGAGGAAGCACAGAATGATGCTTCTTCCCTCAGAAAGAGCCACGTACTACCAGAAGCTGCAGAAGTTACTGCTTTCAGCAAGTCAAACCCAGGAACACAGAGCTGAACTCCCAAAGATGGATTGTTTCCTTTAGCACAGGCAGCCCAAAAAAACTTGCAAAACAGGCAGGCTTCTCCGCTGTTACCAGAGATCCGTCTGCTGCACATGTACTCCTCTCCTTCCCAAGGGCACAGCAGTCTGGGGAGGCAGAATTATCAGCTATGGTTTTAAATCACCCTGCCCCACAACATTTACCTTAGTGAATTACGAAAGGTTTTGTTTATGCAGACGGACGCAACATGGCCTTCACCGTCAGCAAGAACCACCTGGAGGAAGCACGTTAATGAAAGAGCAGGTATAGGATATTGAGTTCTTCCCAAAAGATCCCATGAAGATAGAGCCTGCTGACTTGGCTGGCAGAAAGAGATACTAACAACAGGAACCACAATTTGTTCTCAGTCATATTAAAGATTTAACCCTTTGTTCCTGTCTTTTGCTCACCCGAACACTTGCAGACAAGCAGATGGCCATTACTGCACCATCCCCTCAATTCTCCACAGCAATCCTGCCAGCAGGAATAAAGTCCTAAAATGCATCTTCTGCAGCTGAGAAGCATCTGAGACCCAAACTTCTGTTCTGCATTGTAGTAATCACTGGTAGTAACTGCAGTATGAAGGGTATGGAGAATGTTTTGGCCTTCATGCTAGCTTGCTGCAACTAAATTGGACAATATAATCTCTATTTCTTAATAATCACATCTTGATTTTCACTGTTTTGTAAGCATCCTGGAAATAAACACTAAATCCAGGTCTGTTTGCATCATGATTGCTGGAAGCCTGAACTGACTTACAAAAAGGCTCATAAGCAAGCTTACAAATATATAACTGCCAGTGTGAACCCCTCTCACCCACTGGGCAAGTAAATGCACTTGAGAAATTTCAGAAGGAGCCAGCTCTGTGGAATGGAAGTTTTGCCATGTACCGTGACAGTCCCAGCCCTGCTGTCAGCACATATCCAGGACAAGGGACAAACACCACCCAAAATGCCTACTCCATTCTTCCCCTTCCCCACCCATTCCTTCCTTCCTGTCAAGCCGGCAGTGGATGGGAAATGGGCACTCTCCTGCCTGTCCAGAAGCAAAAGTGCCTTGTTTCCTCATTTCCAAAAGCCACTAAGACCTGAAAACTCAGCACAGCTCTAGCACTCATTTGAATTCCATGCCTGTTGCACCCTGAACAGATGAGCGAACGAGTTATCTGCTGTGGATGCAGAGGATCACTAACAGATAATGCTCAGCACAGCCCACAGGGAAACGGGCTGAGTGGAAAGGCAAAACCTTACTGGAATAACGAGATGCCCCGAGACCTTATTCTCAGCAGATCTTTGTCCCGGACATGCAGCTGAGCACAATTCTGCAATGTAATGATGTGCTGGATTTTCCCCTTCCTCCCTCCCTCTCTGAAGGTCACACAAGGACAACCCTTTCTGTTCCCACTAAAAGCCTCTTCCCCACGGGATTCTTCACACAGCAAGAAAGGGCATGAGCAGCCCCCCACCCTTCGCTTGCCCCTTTCAAGAGGGCAGGCTACTGTAAGGCTGAAATTTCAATAAAAAGCCAGTTGAGACGGAGGCAGATGAAATACCCCTCCTGTAATGTTCAGAGGAAATCATCCTGCAAAGCACAGCTCTTAATAAGAACTAGAATTAAAATTTCCTTAAATAAATATAAGGAAAGAGTCCATGAGGGAGAGCAGCCAACAGGAACAGGGAGTCGTGCTCGGGTCAGCCTCCGTTGTCCATCACCTCGCAGATCTCCCAGGCAGATTGTGCCAAGGGCAGGCCGGATGGGACCGGCGGCTTCGTGTCGCTGCTCCTATCGACGCCATCTGCAAACGGAAAGAGCTGCTGCATCCCTGCAGTCCGGCACCAGCACTGTAACAAGGCCCCCAGCAGGTACTGTAGGAGAGCAGCACAGCAGGGGCCTGAGGAACCGGGTTCCTTTATCAGCCGTAGTCAAATGGCAACCAGCTCACAGGAATTTGTCTGTCTGCATAACTGGGAGACAGAGGAAGGTGAGAAAGGAAGGGTCTGACCGACTGGTGCAACTGTTCCTTCCCCTCTCCAGGAGCCAAAAGGTCTGAGTCAAATTTCACCACTGACTGCTCAGTTGGAGGGACTCTGCTTTCTAGCCATCTCCTAGGGGACAGCAGCAGTTCCTGCCCCGAGGGAGGTCAGGTCTCCAGGCTGGAATTTGGCCCAGCGCTGTGCTCTCTACAAGGAGAGATCACACCCTCAATGTGTAGGTCTCTGCAAGGAGACTGTAGCTCCGAAGGACACATGGGATAGCTGCAACATTCTCTATGGACAGACAACAGGTTACTTACATCCGCAAACACTTATCCTTCCCTCCACTCGCTACCCTCTGTCCGTCCGGGCTCCAATCCGTTGCATACACCTAGCATGAGGGAAAGACACAGTTATCTCTGCTGGGAGGAAGGGTCATTCCTGCTTCTCTCAAACACCTCGGCTCGACCAGACACCTCACCTCGTCTGCATGGCCAGGGAGATCGATGGCCAGTTTCTTCATCTTGGCATCCCAGACCTTCAGTGTGCTGTCACTGCTCCCGCTCACCAGCAAGCGGCTGTCAGCTGACCAGGCGATCTGATACACAGCCGAGACGTGCCCTCTCAGCGATGTCAGGTACCTGGTGTGGAAGAGGCATGAAGAAGCTGTTAGAGGAGCAGGCAGCTAGATTTGTTCCAAACCTGCCCTTGCCCAGCCTCCATGTTTCTTCTCCACCTGTGAGCAAGTAAGCATGGTCATGGGATGCCCAGCACACCCAAGCCAGCGCATCCAAGGCAGTCAATTGCTATACGGCATCCATAGGTGGTTCAGTCTGTCTAAAAAATGCTCCCAGATGGGCTCAAGAGCCTTCTAGAGGACAGAGAGCTCTTCATCTCAACTCCTCTGCCAAGAAACCCTTATCCAGCAGGCAACACTACAGCCGTACCATAGAGATGTGTCCTCCTCTCTGGCTGAGCAGCCTGGATTGACTGTTAAAACTACTGACATGAACCCAAGCTCATCAGTACAAAGGCAAATCAAGGGAAAGACCGCTGCCTCAGCGAGCTCACCAACACTCTAGCAGAAGGTTAAAAGCTGGACTACAGGACCATCCAAACACCAACAGCACCGTTTGTAACTACAAGAATTTGCATCGTCCAGAACAACCTGTTCTCTGGCACAGGAACTGTTTAAACTGGGTCAGTCCACAACGTGCAATGCACACGTCTTCAGGAGGGCAGCCGAGTGGAACATGCCATCCCACCATGGCTGTGCCTGCCCCGGAGGACCGACCCTGCAGCAGGCAGCACGTGCTGCACGGGTGCCAGGCAGTGCTGTAGCTGGGTGAGAGAGGGGTTGCACGCACCCAGCCAAGCACAGACCCCGTAATACAAGAGCCGGACAAGGGACTTCCCAAGGGCAGAGAGCGACAGAGGCAGCGGAATTACTTTGCATGAGTTCAGGCTACAGAGATGCTGAACACACCAGGGAGCTGAGGACAATAACATTCGGGCCCATCTCTGCGTAACCTGTGCATTACACGCAGACACCATACAAGCACCAACTCTGTAACAGAACAAACCAACTCACTTTCCTGTCCTACCATCCCAGAGCTTTATGGACTTGTCAAAAGAAGCACTAGCTATTAGCCGGGTGTCTGGCGAGAAGAGGACTTGGTTAATCAATGCTTGGTGGCCCGTCATTCTCTCTAGCGGCTTCTTGTCTTCTGCTGGTCTCCAAAGAAACAGCGTGAAATCATCTGAGCCAGAGACGAGCCTTTCTGGTTCCTGACCCTGCGAAAGGGATGAAAGAGTCTGTCTTGTAAAAGCCAGGTGTGGAGAGCTTGGAAGCACACCACTGTTGGGGTCAACAGCCAACTTTCCACATTTACTGCTTCCACCAGTAATAGCATTAGAAATTACAGTAGGGACAAAAGGGACTTACCCTGACTTGGTCATACCTCTGCTGTGCCTTGTCCTTCAATTCTGCCACTGAAAGAAGGAAAGGGAGAGGGGAAGAATGAGAGATTTGCAATCCTTATGTGAAAGGAAACTTTATAACCCTGCGATGCCAATTCCAGTCCTGGCTCTGTGGGCCAAGCAGATGCATTTGTGACTGCTCAGCCACTTTCCCTTTGCCAAGCGTGATATTTGGAGCAAAAGTCCTTGAAAATAGAGTGGCCTTCCCATCCGCCAGACTGCTCGACCCTGTGCGTGGACAAGGAGGATCACGCCAGCATGACTGACACCAGCACAGGACTTGCTTCCACCTCCCAGGATTGCTTTGGCTCATGGCAGCATTGAGAAGAGACATCAGGTCTCCTTGCTATCCTCCCCACCGCCTCCTCCAGCCTACAACATCGGTGCCGCACTTACAGGAGCCGCTCACATCCTGTGGGTTGATGGTGGCTTCAGCAGGTTCGAAGGCACCAGTGCGGAGAACATAGTCGGTGCTAAGGGCCATGGTGTTCACCCAGTGAGCGTGGCCCTGCAAGGTGCGGCAGAGGACCCCCTGGAAACAAAACCATCTGCTTAGAGGGATGGGCAGGACAGAGCCAGACGGCGCAGGATCCACCAGACCCACTGCGCTGCGGGGACCAACCCTAAACTTTCCAAACCCTCTTACCCAAGAGGCAGGCAGGGCTGCAGCCAGGTTTGGCAGGGAAGAGACACCACTGTTGAGCTTCAGGGACCAGTTTCCCACAGGACCTTGCAAGGAACTCCCGCCCCAGAACAGGTCACTCAAGGGGTGTTTCCAGCCTTTAGCCCCATTTTACACTTTAGGGATGAGAACACTGCACAATAGCTACCCCTTCCAAATGGTGTCAAGCAACAGGCTCTGACAGGTCGAGAGGATATAGCACCTCCATTTTCCAGGGCACAAGCTGTGCCAGGAAGAGCAGACAAAGCCAACATGTCCAGCCCCCTTCACCAGCGGCCCCAGAGCTGCCCGCCTGACTTACGTCCTGGGTCCTCCAGACTTTGATGGTCCTGTCCTGGGAGGAGGAGTAGAGCAAACCATCGCCCCCCCACTTCACACACGTCACCGACTGCGTGTGGCTTGTGAGGATTTTGTCACACCTGCCCATCAGGGTGTCCCAGATCCGGATGCTGCCATCCTTGGAGGCACTTGCCAGGTAGCGGCACTCTGGATTTCTGGGCAAAAAAGAAGATCAAATCCCTTTGCACAGTGCACAGAGCTCCTCCACCAAGCTCTTCTCCCATCAGCCCCAGAGGATTCAAGAACCCAGAAGTCGATAAAAGACAACTTTCTCTGTTGGCTTAAGATCAGAGAGGCCGGGCAAGGGGCTGAGCGCTGACCTATGGAGAACTAGAACTCCCAGGGCCAGGGAGAAGCAGATAGATGCTTCCATCCAAAACAGTCTCCAGGGCTGCACACTAACAGCATCAGTCCAGGGTAAACTGGCACCTGAGACCTTGGCAATGACCTTGTTTTCACAAGAGGCAGCTTCAACCCACTAGCTAACAAGGGGACCACAAACTGGTACCTCCCCTGGGCACTGGCTGGAGAGAGCCCTGGGCAGGGGGATCGGTCTGCCTTATGCGGGCAGCACACACCAGCAGCAAGAGGAACATGTCATATGCTCCCCTGCCTATGCCGTGCTTCGCCTCCAGCAGGAAACATGCCAGCCTGCGGACAGAGTGCTACTGTGCTGGCAGGGCTGAAAGCAGCAACATCCATCCACACCGCTCAAGGGGGGCAAATTTAACACATCTGGAAGCAGCTGGCCACAACCCAGCAAGGACAGGGGAGCCACAGCCCTCTGTCCTTTGCACAACACCTTTATCACTCAACATGGTTTTAACACCAAAGGAAGCAGTCCCTGGCACCAGCAGCGGTGAGGAAGAGCACAGCCTCCCGTCGTGCATAAACTGAGCGGGGGGCGCAGCTGGCTGGAGACAGAGAAGTGGAGCCCTGGCAGGGTCATCTCCCTCCTCACCATTTCCTCACCCTCCTTCATAATCAGCTTTTGCTAATCCGGTTAATCGTTTGCAAATAGCTGGAGTTTCCTACTGGAAAATTCAATTTGCAGGGCTCTGCTCTGAAGGGCCCTTTTTCTTTCTTTTTATTTATTTATTTCTCTAATGTCTAGGATTATTGGCTACAACTGTCCTCCTTCACCCATCTCTCCCAGACAGAGCTTTAGCTGATCGAAGGGATAAGGGGATTGCACCGTTAATCAGTCCTCATGACAAATTAACAGGACGACAGAGACAACCAGGATGCAGCAGAGCAGAAAGGCAGTGCTCTGCAGAGCCTGCGCTTGGGCACCGCACGGGCAGACTTTCCTGCTCCCAGCTCAGCACGCTGGGGAGAAGCGTATCAAATGTTTGTCCGGCATCATGAAAACATTGCTTTCCATGGGCAGGTATGTCTCATATACAGGGGGAAAGAGGCACAGCCTGGCAGTGACCTCCCCAGCACCCTCACAGGGACTGTGAGCAGTGCCTGGGCTAGACACATTTTTCCCAGCCCACCTTGAGGGCCGTTCTCCTGCACGCACCCCCTCTGCGCACCGTAACAGGAGAAAGGCAAACAGGAGCAGTGCCCTTCAGGTCAGGCAGCTCTTTTCCATATGAGTAAAGGCGAAGGGCTGCGCTGGCCCTTCACTTACATGTGGAGCGGCTCCCAGCACAGACACGTGATCCATTTGGAGTGGCCAGAGAGCACCCGGCCGATCTGATTGCCGGTGGCTGGGTCCCAGAGAAATATCTGTCCAAGAGAGGAAGCAAGAGGGTCGCGTCAGGCCACACACATCATGTGAATCCCAGGGACGTTCGGGCTCTGGTTAGAAAGGATAGGTGTCCTTGGGGTCGCATTTACATTGGCAGACGTGGAGAGCAGAACGGGAGGGGGGCAGGAGGGCTGGATGCCTTTCCAGATCCCCGCAGCAATCAGCTGACATCTCAAAGCATGAGACCTGATCGCCCTCCTCTCTGACTAAAATGCTGCTGCTACAAAAATATCTGCCTCAACTCAAACCCAACCCAGGTCCCCAAAAAGCCAGCCTGAGCCTTTGACATCCTGTGCCAGATAGTTAGTGAATGTTTGCAGAGCGCAATGAAAGCCAGAGAGCGCTAAATGCTACTTATTATCAGATTCTGTGGGCGGGACACATGCTGGTTTTCTCTTGTTTTTTCACTCTCTACATAAATGTTCATCTAAAAAGCCAAGGCATTAGTCATCTGCTACTTAAAAACCCGGGAGAAACAGGGAAACAGAGGACAAGCAGCTCCCTGGGTTAGATTAAAGCCAGAACGGCACCAAACTGGGGCAGAACCACCCTGGCCTGACCCGTGTCCCTGGGGCTGGTATCAAAGCAGCCCAACGGAGCGGCCACTCTCAAACCGAGCGTGGGACAGCTCCGTGGCCGCTCTCGTTACTCCCAAACTGCTCGAAGGTCAGATCAAGCGACTGCCCCCCTGCAGCTCAGCAACTTACTGACTCACTTTCAATTGCCCACGGGTGCTCCCACTTCCCCAGGGGTTTCTGTGCACACCTTAGCACACACATTGTGCCCCACGGCCAGGGCAGGGCCTCCTTCACATTCCTGCAAGAGGGAATTTGGCTGTGTCTGAGGAGGAGCACTGCAAAACAGGCTGCTGCTGCACGTCTGGGTCATGCAAACGGCAGCCCTGGCTTGGCCGGACGATACCCTTTCTCGCTCCAGACACCTCCCTCGTGACGGAGCTGTCTGCCAAGGACCACATTCAAAACCCGGACTCTTTCCTGCGCGGAGGAAAAAGTGTCTGCCACAAGACAGCATGGCTCAGCGGCAAGAGGTCTAACAAAGGTGACAAAGCCGGAGCCCTGCCCGGCACAGAGTTCACAGATGCCACTTGCAACTACTGCGACGCATCCACATGCGGAGCTCCTCTGGGGAATGGTAATCCTGCTCAGAATAACTGGATACACCCCTTGCGCCTCAGAAAAAAACAAGTCTTTGCCCCTAATGCCTCAAAGCTCCTTTATCAGGTTTCATTTCAGTTCAAAACAGGGCTGCAGAGGGTCTCCGTGCTCCCACAGATCTCCCTGGCATGGCTGTGGGGGCACCTGGCCCCGCACAGAGGGACCCGAGAGCCAACACGTACCTGGCTGTTCTTGCAGCCCGAAGCCAGCTTCTTACCGTCGGGCGACCAGGCGATGCTGAGCACCCAGTGCCGGTGACCTGACAGAGAGAGCGCGAGCGAGCATGAGCGGAGAGCTGTGACTGTCTGTCCCCGGTGTCCAGCACACAGCCGCTCCGAGGCAGGACCGGAGATAGGGGTCACCCCCTGTGTTCCTTCCTCCTGGCCAGACCCTCTTCCTCCGCTTCATTAGTGAAAGACAGCTACTCCCTCCCGGAGCCACAGTCTCAGCCGATACAGCTCAGGCAGTGGCCAGGCTCTGCTCTGTTTGTCCCCTGGAGCACGCAGGGGGTCCCTGAGGGAGGGGGGGGTCAGGAACTGCCCTCCCAGGACACCCCTAAACCCACCTTTGGCTGTGAACTGTGGCGTCTCTGTGCTGAGGTCCCAGAAGCGGACGGTGGTGTCTCCAGAGCCGCTCGCCAGGTACCTGGGAGATGAAGAAGAGCCCGTCTCAGCACAGGGGGGATGACAGCAGCCGCTGCCTCACCCTGAGCCCCCCACCCGCAGCCAGACCCTCGTACTTTCCCGTGGGGCTGAACGCCACGGAGATGACGGCCTCGGTGTGCCCCTCCAGGGAGCTGGTGCAGCGGGTCACTGCCCGCACCCTGAACACCGCCTGCGGCTGGTAGATGATGTCCAGGACCTTCTCCGTCTCCACGCTCTGCCCCGCCAGGGTCTTCTCCAGCGACGCCACAATCTCGGCATCGTGGACGAAGAAGGCCAGAGGAACCGGCTCATCCTGGGGGCGAAAGGG
>VZSZ01004997.1:915917-937166 GCA_013398815.1 Ibidorhyncha struthersii | reverse complement strand
CCTCGAGGCCGCGGGTTCGAGGCCACTACGGGGCACTTCCCGTGATGACCACAGTGATGATTTTTATCGTATTTCTAAAGTAAAAAGCAGCAAACCCAGGACAAATTACCCCAGATATCCCATTCCAATAAAAAAAAACTAAGCCAACGCTGCAGCCTGCCGAGTTGCAGGGTGTGTAAACCCTTTGGGGTAAAGGGGAGAAACATGGGGGGCTGCAATAAAACGTCGTTTATTCACCATACAAACACTGGCTCGTCCGGCTGGCCAGGAGGCCTTGCACTGAGACACCCAAATCTGCCACAGAAACCCTTAACACAGCGAGAAATTCAACGTCACCCATCCCATCCGGCACAAGCCGGTCAGAACCACAGCATCAGCCATCCGCAACCCCAGAGATCAATGCTCCATCAAATCTAAGCACCACTTACAGAGAGAAGAGGAAAAACGGGCAGGTGGGTCCAAATCACCAACCAAGCCTTGCTTTAGCCCTTGGCCACCATTCAAGCACAGCAGCTTTGAGAAGCTGTCCTCCTCAGAGCGGGAGAAGCCCCGCAAACGAGGTGGAGTCCTGGCTGGGATTTATTTATCCCTTGGGTTTCTGATGGATGTTTTTTTCTTACCAGTCTCCAGGAGCTGCAGCACTACAGGTCTTTGCGACTGAGCCCACTCAAGATGAGCTGAGTCTCTCACACATCCAACCCAGGCAGTGCAGCAGCTGAAGGAAACACAGCCCCAAGCAATACCTGTGCCCTGTAATCCCTGAACACGCTCAGCTGGTTACTTGGGATCCCGCCAAGATAGAAAAAGGAGTAAGGACTGCACGCAGAACAGGTGAGGGTTTCGCTTTTGCGCCCAGAAGAGGAGTCAAGTGTGTGTGTGCAGCTCAGTACTGTGCTGCAGGACCAAGCCCTGCCCCTTCTGCCCGCTTCCTAGCCCAAACACCTCCTTATCCAGTGTTCACATGCAAATTTTTCTTATTTCACCACACTGAACTTAACATCATCCACTAAAGGATTTAGTGTGTGCAAGTCTACCAAGGACAAACTGTTCAGGGGTTTGTTTCTTGTATAAACCCCCAAGACTCACACTGAAAAAAAAAAGTAAAGTCAAATCCCATCAAAACAGAAAATTGACACAAATTTTAATATTTATATATTTTAAATCAAAACACAATTAAATATAGTATGTTTTAAGTACATGAATACTTGGGCATGAGAGAAATAAGAGGTGGTACATAGTACCAAAAACCTATACACAGCCTTTTTTGCTTTGTTATAGACAATACAGTGTGTCTCTATACAATCGAATATTGCAACAGAATAACACTTGCTAGTCAATCAAGATATTCTGAACATTGGAGATGATTCGAGTTCTTTGCAAAGTGATTTTTTTGCACAAGTTTGAGGAAAAAAGCAATCATAAGAGTAAAGTAAAAAAAAACAAAATAGAAGTGTTGTATACTAAAAATGCAGCGATAACATAAGGGTGAGACACTGAGTACTTTTGATACCCTACAAAATCAATTGACTGGAAAGAAATGGAGGTGCTGTGTAACACAGTGGCTTTTTAATTTAAACTAAAGGTTTTGCAAGTTGCAAGTGTTGACAATGTCAGGGAGAAGGCCAGAGGCCATTAAAAATTGTTTTTCTTTGTAAACCAAACATCTGGAATTAGATACTATGTTGGTTGGAGGACAACAAGCTATGGAGAATGGCAGCAATTAACTTTTTCCTTGCTCATGGGATGGAGAGGAAAGAAAACATGGAGCGGTCTACAGGGTACAGTCTCCTCAAAACACGGGCGGCATTCGGAGCCGGGCTCAGGAGCAGAGGGTGGCACGAGTGCGAGATTGGCTTTCGAGTCTGCTCTGTGCTGGAAGCAGGGGTTGTGTGTGCAGGTGTACGAGCGCAACAAGGAAGAGTTACACTGTCCAGGCTTCGCTCCTGATCATTCTACGCTGCCTTCAAAGTTAATGTAGTTATGAAGTAAAATACATTTATCTTACAGTTGAATACTCATCTATTTCAAGTAAGGAAAAATTAAACTTAGAACTTTTTAGGTCATTCACTGCCAATGAATTCACCATTTCAGGTTCATTTCTTCAACGATCAATGTTGGGGACGCGCCCCATGGCCTTTCCAATTACGTGTTTAAAAATTACAAGTAGTAGAACTAGAAACTACAGCAAAACCTTCCCCTCTTTGTTGTGGCTTGCGTCCCATTCCAGATATTTTGCTTAAAAGTCTTTTTGAGACAGGGTCAAGTATTTGTGAAGTTGATCACAGTTTCTCAGTGACACATTCGTAAACTGCGTCTTCATCTCTTTAAAAACCATCATTATTGTGAATGCCACATACAACAGGAAAAAGTGTTTCTTCATGCTCTACAGTGGAGGTACGGGATTGCTTCTTTTTCATTCTTCCTTATAAATGAGGGAGATTTCGGCTGTTGGAGTAACAGTGCTTTGTTTTTATTGGCTGTGTGAAAGAATCCACCAAAAGGGAAAGTTCACTCATTCTTGAAGCAGAAAACCAGATTTCCTGTTCTGGTGTTTCTAGAATCATAGCTGGAAAAGGAAAAACAGGGTTAGAGTTCATTTTACCCTAAAACATACAAGGCAAATGCTCAACAGAAAGACATTTTGTGTTTAAAAATGCTGAAGCCAGGTATGCTTAGGAGTTGGGGAGAGGGAAAAGGAAAAAAAAAACCAAAACAAAACACAGAACACCAAACCACAACACACCCAACCTTCCAATTACTGTAACCATACTTGCTTAATTGAATCCAGAGCCTCTGCAGCCACCTGGTATTTCTAAATACTGTGCTGAGTGACCTTTTCATCTAGCCAGACTGGAATTATATCGTTTGCAGCCAAGCAATTAAGTGAAATCATTATACAAGTAATTTAAATATAACTGCTCTAGAAAAAAGGAAACAGTCGCATAGTGAAACTATTGATCCATCTGTTCGGGCCCAATCACTGGGCACATGTTGACCTTCAATAATTTAAAAGTGCAAGTTAAAAGAAGTCAGTGCCTAAAAGCCAGAAACCAGAAGTTAACTTCGTAAACTGCTGTCTTCATTATTTCACAAAATCTCTTATATCAGAACTGTTTTTTAAACAGAGAACATGTGGACTTGTACAACAACAAAGTCACTGAAAAACAATATGCAACACTAAACCACTGGTCTATCAACACAGCTACTGCGTCTTTTTTTAAACAGTGCAGGCACAGCGCTCTGTAAATCAGTGCGCCCAACAAGACAACTTCCCAGCTGTTGAGCTTTACTGACACTTCAGGCAAATATACCAGCGTTCGTTAACGTAAAACAGCAAGTGTGAACTCCAATAAGGAATTACAGTATTGATTCTGTAACACATATCACCCTTTTAACTAATAGGGCAGTTTGTAAAGTGCTGTTCGAAATGAACAAAGACAATTTTAATGCCTGCACAGGAGAACAACTACAGGTGTCTGTTAAGAAATTCCTACATCATACGTTGGCTGAAACACTTCCAACCTTTGTTTCTTCATATCATGCTAGGCTAGTCTGAACATTTACCAGCGTGGGTTTCAGATGCTCTAGGAAGGCAAGCAAGAGCTCTGCTCCTCCCACAGTCTGGCTTAAGTCAGATAAAGACACACTGCCTTTCCACCCCTTTACCTTCGTAACCTTCTCCGAAGGCTGTTCACATTGCGCCTGCTGCATAACGTCATTGACTATCATCTTTGCTATCCTCCACGCCATCTCTTCTTGAGCCTGTGTAGAAAAAACATCCCAGAATACAGATAGCTTCAAGTTCTTAAAAATAAAAATACAGTCCTCTCAGCATAATTCACACGGGCAACCTTGGAGACGCGGTTAACCTTCCCAACTCAGTGACCTGTAGTAAACGTATCCTCCCTTGATGGAAATGCATCTGGTTTCCAAGTACAGCATTAACCTCAATTATTGTGAATATTTATGGCTTGATGCAATTTCCAAGAGTGTTAGTGAAGTTTTTAGACTTATCTGTTGGGGACTTGTCCAAGCCCCTCCCAGGGGGAAAAACGCAGCCTGTAATCCATGTGCAGTGGTCAGTTCACAGTAAGAAAAATAAATAAGAGACCAAGAGCACCTGCACTTCTAGTTGTAGATGTATCTTATAACACCATAATAAGAAAAACCTTGACTGCAAACACCCAGTTCACCATTATATTAGATAAACCAGCAAGCACTGGCAAAAATCAAACCAGTTTCACACATGCATGCAATTAAATTATATTTAGCACACACAGTCTGACAGTTCCTGTTGGTGCATCAGATAGATACTCTGAGAAACAGCCAGGATTAGGTAATTCAATACCTCATTTCCCTAATCTACACTGTAAAGTCAGTCACGAGGACAATATAAAATAGGACACACCTCATCTGTGTTTCCTTGAACCCATTTCTTCATTGCTTGTGAAAACATGGACCCTAGTTGAGATAAAAACATCAAGTAAGGTATATTAGCAAACTCTGTGTCACACCTCCATAAAAGCTAATTCTTTCCATCCTTCTGAAGGGTTTGCACTGCTGGTGTTAGAGAACACAGAAGAGTGGCATGAAAGACAAGGGATTACATGGAGCCATGGTTTGTTAGACACTAAGCCTGAACCATTCCTCTTTACCAGAGCTGAAAAGCAGCGTTAGCAGCAGATCCCAAACTGGATGGGAAGCATGTGGAGAGCTGAAGTTCTTTTTCATTTCAAGACCGAATCTTTGAAAGTTTGATCATCAGCTCAGCTGCTAGCAGCTTCCATCGCTGCCAGGTTCTATCGACAGCTCCAACTCCCACAGGCTGCTCATACTCCCAAGAGTCCAGCTGGACCAGAAAAGCAGAATTTGGCTAGGAAACTGGGCCAGAGATTGGTTTTGCCTCAGTACAGGATGACCCTCTATGTATCTCTATTTGGCGTAAAACAGATCTGGAAAGAGTCAAGAATCTTGCTTATCTCGACTGCAGTAAAGGAAAGAGCAGTTCTGCAGATGTTCACAGAACTAGAGAGAAAGAGGAAGACCAACCTTTTGATTTTTTGACATCAGGCTCTGGTTCAGATTCTCTAATAAACTGTCCCAGGTCACTGACTCGTCCAAATGTCATCTTCCTGAAGAGAGGAGGAGCAAAAGAACACAGAGGTTACCAGGAGAACTTCAGCATTATGGAAAGCTACCAGTCAGAAAAACAAAAAAGCCACCACAATAAAGACTCTAGGGTCTCAATAAAGACTGGCATTTTACCAATTACCACCTTTTCCACCTAAAATTGATACATTGGGAAAATCTCCAGCTCTTCTCACATATCTGAATTCAAAGTGTATCTTAAAAATCCTTCTAGAAACTAGAAGTAGGCAAATGCTTCAGTGACTCAACCATGTAATATCAACAGGCAGTGCTAGCAAGTGCTCTACACTATCATAAAAACACATCATGAGGGAGAAAACAGTTTACAGTACCTAAAAGGACAGAAGACTGGTATGCAATAGAAAAGCAAGGTAGCTATAGAAACAAAGAATTCCTGTACAAGATCCACATAGCAGAAGAGCTTTATAACAAAAGCAACTTAAGAAACAGAAGAATAGCTGTGCAATCTGCTGAAGAAGTGAAGTATAATCCCTTCTCTACCACAGGGGTAGGGAGAAATCAAAATTGCACAATACAATATCTAAGGCGCCTGAGCTTATTCTTTTCTGTTCCAACACCAAATAGGAACTACTTAGCTGTACTCTGGAGTCAGAGGAATAATAACTAGGAAAAAGAGATAAACCAATTTGAAATATTTTTCTGGCTGCCATTCTGGTTAGAGAAACATTCACTTTGACATTGGTGTTAAAAATCACACTATCGAAATAAATTAACTTTCAAATAATAAGACGTACTAAGATTGCAACATCTTGCATCTATGCCTACTCTCAATGGAGGAGGACACAGCAAAAACGAAACAGAGGTGAAACACATAACTACAAAGAATGAGATACACTGAATGAACCTTACCCTGCATACGTTCGTTGATATAAAGATTCTGGATCCAGACTTGCAGCATCTACAATTATTGCTTCATCAAAATTTTTCAGGATTTTAACATTAGCCTTTTTGACATTGGACTACAAATAAAAATTCTAAGTATTAGTGCCCAATGCAGACAACTAATAGCTTCTTAACAGAACTGCTACTTTAGTGCTTTTACACTTAGACTAACCTCCATAAAGTCTCTGAGCAAGCATAGAAGAATTAGACAGCATCTACACAGCCATGAATTCCTAACTCACTATGACATTGTTTTTAAACAGAGGATGATAAAGTTATATGAACAGAGCCAAAGACACAATGTACAGGTCAGCATACATATGTGTAAGGATGGCTGTCTGAGCATTATCAACTGAACAGATCCGTGCACACATGCAATTTATTTGTTTGTGAGTACGTAACACTGAACTACCTCAAAAGCTGCAGCAGCTTCACTCATCCCTCTCATGTACTTGGTAAGCAATTCCTAAACATACTGTGCTTCCCCCATACACAGAGAACAAACATTTATCTTTTGGCCTAGAGTATTTATATAAGATTATGAAAAAAATAAATCAAGCAAACATTAGAGCAACAGCAGGGAGAGCACAAACACTCAGCAATCTATTAGCACCTTAACACAGAAAAGAAACATTTATGGCAGCTGCCCTGCAAACTCCTTTCCTGCTGCTCTGCATAAGCACTGTTCTTTACGCAAAAACGTGCGGAGACCCAGAGATTCTTCTATTCAGATAAGCAGGAATGCACACCACGAAATGCAGCAATTCATTCCTAACTTGTCCAAGCCAGCCAATTACCAGCAGCTTCTCCTGCTCAGATTATAAAGCAGCAGGATATTTCAAGAGGGTCAGAACACTGATTTTATTCCCCATTTTGCAACTAGATGGGACTATTCCCTCCTTGCAAATTAGGAGGTTTAAAAATATTACGAACAGTTAGAGTTCTAAGTCACTTGAAACACAGTACATCAATAATGTTGTTCTAGATACTGCATTTAAAACTCGTGGTAGCACTGCAGCATTCAATAAAAGCAATTCAGCAAAAACAGTTCTAGCTTAGCTTTTTTGCTCTCAGCTGGGCTTGCAGATTGCAAGCTGACCTGGTTACAGATAAGCTCGAATCTGCTTATCCTCTCTTCCTTCACATCTGAACGAAGCAAAGATGGAATTTTTGGAACAAAAACCTCTTGGTTAAAAACACATCTCCGACGTTATCGGGATGGTTTCAGAGCATAACGAGCTCCACTGCCCGTCTCTGAGGCTAGGCCCACAGGGGAACACAGCTCTCAAGCGGGACCGTGAAAGGCAACAAAAAAGAAAGATGCTGACCCACAACCAGGGCACCATGCAAAGCTAATACACAGCGGACGCTTCTCAATGACTTTGGAAGGGCAACAGAGCCGAAGAAGCCCAGTCACATTCTTGTTTCTACACAGTACAGCGAAGAAGCAGCCACATAGCTCTAATCATGCTTAATGAACAATTAGAATGCCTTACCCAGCAAGGGACTTTTTTTTTTTATGCCCAGCTTTACATCAAACTATATACATGCAAAAAAAATGCAGGTATCACCCCCCAGCTCAGAGCATCTCGGTGGTAATACAGTGAAGTGTCAGAGCTCTCTTTTGGGAAGGTCCAGAGCCTGGCCATTTTCTATCAGACCAGCACGACTAGCTAGCTTGAGGATGACACTAGGGAAAGTCTGCTGAGACAAACTAGCAAACACCACCTGCTCAGATATGAACTGTCCTTGCTCTACACGTGAGTAGATAGATGCCTTAATCCCTAGAACTGGGTAGACTCTTCACGACAGAAGATCTGGCACTTTAATAAGAACTGACCACACAAAACTTGTATATTTATATTTAAATTCTATAGCATATTCATAAGTGTCATTTTTTCCTGGTTATAACTATGGTATTGATAAAAAGTTATTTTTAGTAAAAAGCATTCTTAAATGTTAAGGCACTACAAACCAGTCTGCAGTGAATATTAACAGCTTAATAAAAACATAACTTTGATGCAAAGACCTAAAAGCAGTACAAGACTTTGGGTACGACAAATACGACAGATACCCTTCCATGCCAATACTGTTCCTTTGAACTTAGCAGCAGGTAGACTAAGTGTGTCCTAATACGACACAAGCTTTAATGTTAAAAGTGGAATGGGAAGCTTCAAATTATGAGATGTTTCCTTACAGTGTAGGAAATTTGACATTGATACAGAAAAGCGACTGCAGCATTTCCTATAACAGAATCAAATCACGAAACTCATACCTGGGAGGCAGAGCCATCTGGGCCCCCTATGGAATCACTATCAGGAGAGCTACCGGGGCCATGAATACTCAGTGCAATATTCCCTCCTGGAAATTCATCTCCTCGGACTGAATGGATGAGATCATTCAAGTATTTGTAGTAAAGGTTGCTGGACAAGAAACCAGGTAAAAAAACCTGAGAGACAGAAGAAGGAGTCCTCTTTAACTAACACTGGTCCACACGATTACTGTAGATCATTTGCAGAACAGAAGGGACACACAAAGATCTCAGTCCTTGTGTAGATGGTACACAAGTAAAAGTATCCACACATCGAATTATTCTGGATTAGTGACTGCATTGCATTAAATTTGAATCCTACTGCAAAATGAACAAAAATAACTGTATATTGACCAAATCCTCCAATAACTGGAACTGAAGTTCAGATTTTTTTTCTTCCTCTAGAAAAGCCTGACAACCCAATAGGCTTACAGTTGTTTTGCTATGCTGTTCAAAAGTCACCTGCAGCTCCAGAATCAAGTTATTAATCTCCAGCATCCAGGTATCCCAGGGCTACACTATTAGCCACACCACTGGTATTAGACCTGCAAACAACTGCTACTAGCAGGAAGGAAAATTTTCTGAAGCTATATAATAAGCTATGAATAGCAATTCACACGGGAGGAAATGCTGTTATTTCCATTAAAATGCAATAATCACCCAAGACAAACATTTCACAGAGAATTAACAGAAGCCAGTGGGTGGCATCTTTTCAAATCAGGCTGGGGAAAACAGTCTAGCCAGTTCTACTAAAGCTGTTATATTATCCAGGTAACCAGGCAGCCAGTAGAAGAACGGGACAACTCAGAGATGCAGAAGGGGACACCTGACACGCTGCAGAATCTCCACATCATCTTTACTGTCAAAACCGTTCTGAAGAGGTATCTCACCGTCTCCATGGTAGTCCATGCCTGCCGTAAGGGAGTAGTGAAACAGTTAGGGAGAGGACCACCTTCCCTGCAGATGTTGGATTCAATCTCTAACCTCACCGAGTCATCAAACCCAAGAGGATGCGTGGCTTGAAGGGAGAAGTACCTGCAGCACCAGACAGCAGAAGAAAACACAAAAGGATTTGCAAAACTTTGCAGGTGGTTAGTACCCACCCTTTCCACCGAAGACCATTAATCATGCTGCAGCCACTAGACGGTGCTGGCTTCAAAAACGTACATAAAACTGAGCCTCACTAACTACAGGGGAAGAAAATCCCCAATTCACAGAAACATTTTTGATGAAGCCTTGCCCTGAAGATACAGATAAAAGAAACAGAGCATCATCTGACTACTGATGAGCGGAATCTTACACACACAGCTTTGTAGCAGGGAAGCAGGAATGAAGCAGGAAAAACCCAGAACTCCGAAGCATTTGCTCTGCTAATCGCATCGCTGAAAACTGAGTTTATGAATGGAGTGGGGGGGTGACTTATCAAAGCCAGGGTGAATTGATTGCTTCCTCTCCAATTATTATTTCCTACTAGAGTACAATTCAACAAGCTTGTGGCAATGAACCTCACACTTAAGCTTAAGAAAAAACTTTTTCTGGAAGCAGTTTTGATGTCTGTCTTCCAGTTGCATTACTGCTAAGGCAAAGCACAAAACAAAGGAAAAAAGTTACACTACTTAGAGTGAGAAAAATCCGATATTAAAAGAGATCTGGTCACTTCCTTAAAAAAAGGAAAATATTTTGAAATACTAAGAACAAGCTCTATTTGGCTTTTACTATGTGTGGTAACAGCTCCTACAGCCTACATTAAATGGACAACAGTATCTGAACCTTGAGGTTTTTCTACAGTGATGCATCTGCTATTAGGTTTAAATCCTTTACATTTTCAAATGGCAACCAATTGGTTTTGATATCTCATGACCAAGCATTAACTCAAAGTCCTGAAAATTCTGAATTGTGTTTAAGAACAGAGTTCTTGTAAGTCCTTTTAAGGATTTTCTCCTGATGTATAAAGAAAAGTTTTAGAAGTTCTTGTGTGCATACACATCGAAGGCCACCTTAAAATGCCTTTCAGTATAACAGTGCAAGACTACACAGTTATGGTTTGAAAACAAAAAATTCCTTTTGGACAGTGTAACACAAAACTACAAGCACAACATCAGAGCTTCAGAAACAAATAACTTGAACTCCCTCACTTGTCATATAAAATCATGGCATCATTCTGTGCTTCTTGCCCATCATACTGGCCTTTTTTGGCAGCAAGTTGAGACTGGAAGTTATCTGCTGCCAACCAGAACTGCAATACGTTAACTGCATCTTCCTTCTCCATGTACTGGAAGGGAAATTAAAAAGGAGGAGAAATTAAAGAAGTTTTAGCAAGAAATTTTTAATAAGCATAGACAAACCTGCTCCTTCCCATTTAAAACAAAAAACACAGCCCATATATTAATGATGCAAATTTGTCACCAGGGCATATCAATGTTCTGAATTTTCAGATACAGTTTTGCAGACAGATTTAGGTGGTTTACAAAACAAACAAAAAAGAACTTGTGACATTTCTGTACTGATTTTCACATTTAGTTTCCAACAACGATTTACTAAAGACAGAGGAAACATTATTTTCACGCTATGCTTAACTGACACTGAACTCAGCATATTGTCTCAGCTTCCCAGCTCGCTGTTTCAAACTGCATTGGCTTGTTAGACCATCAGGACAAGTATTTTACTACTAACAGATGATTCCCTAAATTTATAGGGTGCCTCAACTGTAAAATCATACATTTAACCTACCACATTCCAATCCAGTGTCCTCTCCAAGTAAAGCCAGTGAATTATTTGTTATCTGTAAGAATGCTTAAGGCTTTCAAAGTCACTACTTCATTTGAAAAGATTAAGACGACTGTCAAAGCTTCTACACAGCAGAGAGACCCTTAGAAGCACTCACTAACTGGAAAAGATATGCACGAATACTCATTCCACAATATGGTGTACAGGTTTGAACATTTGAAATACTTCTACACGTGGGCAGGAAACAGTCTAATGCATTTTCTCCCAGAGAAAGACACACCTGATCTTTTTTTATTATACTTGAGGTGTCTTTACTAGAGTCATCAGGGGAATGACTAGTTTTTTCCATTTGATAGAAAGGAATAAAAAAGCAAACCCAAAACCTAACACTCACCTCAGAGAAATAGAATAGGGCTGATTCACAGAAAAGTATGTCAGCCAGATAAACAGTCCCACTAGTCAGCACCTCAATCTGATATTTACAGAAATGATGACTTCGCAAAAATTCACTAAAGTGCCTGCACACAGACAGAATAACAATTAGTTAATAAGGGTCAACAGCATTCAAGGCACCTTATGAATCAATTTGTTCTTGCCCCAAAAGGCTTATACTTTTAGCTGGACAAACACAAAACAAGCAAGAAATGGTACAGGTTTACAAATGACACAAGAAAGATAGAAAGAATGCAGTAACAGCATGCACGCACAACTTCAGCAAGCGATCACAAGAATGGATTTGGAGGCACAGATCTGAGCAGTTTCAAGTGTATAAGACTGCACAAAAAAAAAAGATTATAGTTATGCCTGCATAAACATTTTTAAACAGACAACCTTTTGCAAAAGGACAATAGACACAAGCAGCCAAACCATTCAATTCACTTACTCTTGTTCCATTGCATTAAACACTATTGACTGTGCTGTAACAAAACAGTTAGGGTCCACTTGTCCATCTTCCCCACAAATCTTTGCTGCAAAGAAAAACCAGGTTAATTTTAACATGCGTTTGGCTGATTGACCTGAAAGACATGAGCAAGAGCTAGTTAATGAAAAATTGCAGTTCAAATCCACTAGAATCAGCTGGTTCTGAGTGCACAAACAGAGCCTTTAAAGTACTGCAGATAGCTGAATGATAATATTACAGCTAAAATATTTGATTGAGACTTAAATCTGGATTCCCTCCATAACCACCAGGCATTCTTTCACTAACTTAAGCAAAGTCTCTGAAAGTTCTTCTGGGGATACTGCACAGCAGTACTGAAAGGTCAGATCCACTGATACTTGTAATGGGATCTACTATCTTTTTACAACAGACTTTAAAATTCATAAAAAGAAATATGAGCATGTGTGTTATTAAAGGTAAATTTTTACAGGGAAGGAGGAAGCTCTGAAATTAGTAGGCATACATTCTTACCAACTATGTCATTTCTCATTGCTTCTGTAATAGGTATTGGTTTAGCAGCATCTGGAGAAATATATTTGGTAAAAGTACTAACTGCATCCCGTTCTATACCTACAAGGAAGAAATACAGAATCAAACTTTGAATTCCTTGTTGTAGGTCTAAACCAAGGAGTGTATCATAAACATCTGCTCTTCAGAAAAGCAAGTATCTAATTATCAGTGACAAGTTTCCTTCCCATCAAACTTTCGGTCCACTACTAGATACTTTGCTACTGACAGGCTACAGCAACTGTGTTATCTGTAGCCAGGTCACAAAAAGCCCAGCGTGGACTGACTAGTGAGATGGAATAAAGCAACACAGCTCTGAATTTCCTGCTACCAGACAAGACAGCACCCTCTTCCTCAGCTGCACACCTCAGTCCCAGAAGTAATACCTTTCTGGCAAGAACTGCACCAAAGTTCCCAATTTCTCAGTCTCATCATAGAGACTATAACACACTTGGATTATAAAGGAATTAAAAGGGGAAAAAAATAAATCTTTGAATGGGATGCCTCAGAACAAGATGTATGCTTTACGTGCCATCTTTCGAGAGTCGGGACACCGCTCTGGAAGACAGAAGAAAGTTATATTCCAGACTCAGATTTCTCAAAAAGGACCTAGTCCTTTCAAATTCTTCTTAGACATCAGAAAGCTGAGGTGCTTTTCATGACTTAAGTATCATCACGTTTGTTTAAGCTACTTTGTGGCTGAGGTTATGTATTCTGGAGGTACATAATAAATAACTACATGAGAAAGACAAACAGCAAGAGAAAGGGATGCAACACAAGGAAACAGTTGGGCAAACAAAAGGAACCAATATGAAGAAAGGAGCATTTCCTTTTTGTCTGTAGACTTGCACACATGAGGGAGGACTGAGTACATGGAAAGCAGAGCAACAGGTTACTGTGCATGTATCTTACTACCAACAGTTAAGTATTTTAATTTCATCCTTACTTCCCGTAGCCTCTGGAGAGGTGGATTCCAAATGAGAACAAATCAATTACAAGGAGAGGAACTCTATCAAATAAATCCAAGAACAAAAACAGTACGTTCCACACAAAAATCTCTGCAAGTCTCTTGTAACCATTACTCATGTCATTTTATGTGATACAGAATATTTACCTTCCATGGAAAGTTAATTATCAATTCTCAGCCCCGTCATCCAAATTTTCTGCAATTCTTTTAAGTTGGGGTGGGATGGGTGAGGGAAGAATGGGACATTGCAATGTTCATCTTCATTTCTTAAGATTACACATGTAAGAACAGAAGCAACCTAAGCTTATTAGAGTACATAATGATTTTGAAGTCTCTTCAGCAGCATATTTATTTTTAAACAACCAGACAGTCAAACAATACATAGCTCAAACTGATCATTAGCTTATACAGCAAGTTAACTTTACTGATATACAAAATTATTTTCTTCCTCACAACATATCATAATTCCTAAGACCACGCGAGAACTGAGGCATCCCACCGTACAAACCCAGCAGCAGCCAGTATGCTCCCCACCTCCCCACCTGTTTAAAGAAAGGGAACACATGGCACTTACTTTTCATTAGTTTTCCTGACAAGTCTTTTAGTGCAGAGGAGGGGCTGTTTCTATTTGATACTGTAAGCTTGGAAGATTCTTGCTGATCAGCTGGAACAGAATGGGTCCCTGTCTCAGATTTTCTTAGACAAAGAACACCAGTATTATCACTCTCCTGACCCAAGAGCACGTGGTTCTGGCTGTTGCTAGTTCTGTCGTTCTTGTCCAAAGCCACTGGCTTGTTCCTGAGCAGATGGACTGTGCTAGAATCCTCCAGTCTCTCCTCAAGCAATCCAGTTGGAGAAGACGACGCAGTTTCCTGCTGTTTCGAGGGTGACACTGGCTCTGCCAAGGAACTCTGCTTAACTGTGTTCAGGCTATGTGCTCTAATACGGGACCACGTCGTGGAGTGGAAGCTTTCAGCCTCTAACCAAAACTTAACCAAGTGTTCCATTCTACGTAGTTCCATAAACTGGATAAAATAAGGGAGGGCTACGTTGTCCTGCAGAACTTGTTCAAGGGTCTTTGAAAGGCTTGATTTGGTCTCTTGAGCCTGATAATTCAGACACGATCTGCCTAAAGAAAAATATCAAGGGAATGACTCCATATTGTACTACAGACATCAGTGTTCAATACAAATATGCCCTGCAATGAAACTGGTGAAGAGACAATTCTAACACAATGGTGGTACCCAGGCTTTTAACAAACAAATGTACTGTCCCCATTCAAAACCCTTCCAGGGTAACACAGATGCTATTGTAACAACAGTAACATTTTTTAATTACCTAAACTACTTGCCTGAAAACCAAATGAAGGTGAGCATACCAGTAATATACATAGAAAAAAAAGAAATGTTGACATTATTATAAAGCTGATGAAGCCTTACCTAAGTCTCCAAAGTGAGCAGCTTCCATGTGACTTGGCTGCTTCTTGAGGGCAGCTGTCCGACTGCTTGAAAAAGAGTCCATGTTGGCAGAGATGGCATTAATTGCCACATGGCTTGGTCCTGCAGCCTCCAGCAAGGCATGATTTCTAGTGCTTCTTTGAGGGGAATGTACTGGTATTGGAGCTGGAATCAAGACAGGAATGATTAAAAGACAAGGATCCCAAGACCTCTTCTAAGTGATATCCAATGCTAAGCACCCCCAAGACATGCCAGAGAGTTTGCAAGAGTCAATCTTATTAATCTTACCACTGTGTGTCATCTTTGATCAAGGGTCTGATGAAAGTAAAGACCACAGAAATAAACAAGTTTTGTGATAGCAAGAATAAAATCGCTTCCAATAGATCAGCGGTACCCACCCACCTGTATTTTCCTTATTCAGTAGCTAATCAAAAGACGCCAAGTCTAAGTTTACACATGAAATATTATTCCTCAGTCTTCCTGCTTCCTTGATAACTGCTATCGTAACTGCGTATCGTACTTTGTCAACAATTTAGTTTAGTTGCAATGTTCTTGCCAGTTCATTTCCATACCTTTTTGAAGGCTAAACTGTGTCATAAAATCCTGAACTACAAAGCTATGTGTGAGTTTTAACAAGAATACTTTCCAAAAATATTTTCTTTGCCTGTATTTGGTTTTAAAGAGAAAACACCAATAAGGAAATATCTGTGATGAAACCCAGGCTATAAGCCTTAACCGCCACTAGCTGTTTTAGAACACGGCTGGCTATTTGAACCCAAAGAGAACAAAGAAGAACTTCCTCACACAAAAGTCTGCCACGAAAAAGCATCAACTAATTGCTATTTGATGACAAGGCTGAAAAAAACAAAGCACACACATAGCGGTTTCAAAAGCTCTCAGGAAATTGCATTTGACTAGGATGTCATGCAAGGACATCTTACACCTCTGACTCTTAAAGCGAGTCAGATGACAGACTATCTCAGCACACTACTTCCTAACGTGTTTCATCAAGGTGTGAAGCAACTTTGTTTTGATGACTTTCATGCTGCATAACTTTATTTTTATTCACAATTTTATGACATGCGATGACAGCAGTTGACAATTTTGCACTTGCATGTCATGGTAACAGATACCGTAGGAGCAATGGTACAGGAGAGTTAAAATGTTTAAGCTATTGCAAAGTGTGTCACTAGTTGCAGTGTTTGGTACTAAGAGACACTGCTTGCCGCCTCTTATAAAGCCTTTGGTATTTAACACCAGCAATAATGCAGAAAACACATTTTTTTTCCCCAGGCCAAGAGATGGCAGCCGGTTGCTTGGCTGATGACAGTAACTGAGGAAAACTTGCTGGAGGCTACTCACATAGAACCAGAGCCACGCTCCTCGTAATGGTTTAGGTAGATTCAAATTTAATTTTAGATTATGAACATGTGAGGCAAAATTGTTCTACTTAATCTAAGGACCAAACACCTCTTCCAAAACCTCCAGGTAGCACTAACATTGCTAACCTAACATCATAAATTGTGGAGTAGCTGCTCGCCCAACTGGAAAGATTCTCTGTTTCCAGCAGCTCACAATGTATAAGACAATTTTTAAATTTATTTTTATTTACAGGGTCACTATACTATAGCCTTTTGCTGCTAAACTCTTTCAGCTACTCATTGCAAATTGCAGTTGCGCTGAAATCACAGGGCGTACTATTAAACAGATGCAACTTAATGTTTCCTATGTTTTATTTGAAAGACAGACCACCAAGGTGAAAAAAGCCTTTCATTTTCTCTCAATATCAAGAGAACACATTAACAAGTACAGAAATAAGATTCTGTCTGAGGATATAAAATTAACAGATCAGATTCACACAAATTCCCTCATCTCCTTTTAGTACTGCAAGAAAAACTGACAGGATAAATAACCTTGTTTTCCCACGGTTTATAAACTTCCTTCCCATCAATATTTTTCCTCTCCTAACAGATTTAGCAGCAAGATTTTTGTATCACATGGAGCAGCATTAGAATAGCTATTCAGTCTGACCAAGATTCAGATCTTCAGTCTCACAAGGCGTATCAGTCCAAGTTAAATCAGACACTGGCAACCTCTTTTGCAAATTAGACACAGTTAAGCTGCATTTTCAAAACTGAAAAGTACACTACACATAAGCAAGAAACTTCAGAGGCAATTTGTCGTAGACAAGGAATAACCACTATTTGCAAGGTGACCAAATTCCATGATCACTTTGAATTAAAGCTCATGTCTGACATAATTTAATAACCTTCTGTGCTTACAGATTCAGCAAGATGACTGGGAAAGATTAGTTACTATAAATACTCAGAAACAGAATTAAGTTTTGGGTTTGTTTTGATTTTAATGCATAGGTCACATCTGCACTCGTTCGTAAGGAAATAATCCCACTGGTTAAAATAAAAATGGTAGATGATATTAGATATCTGAATTTATAGACAAAATAAATATTGATCTTACGTTTAATTGCTTTCACATCTATGGTCTTTTCTTGTTCTTTGCCTTTCACTGTAAAATACAGAGGAAAAAGTTAATGCTATTTTGGGTGACTAATGGCATTTACCAGAGAACAGACAAAATTCTCAACATCAAGCATCAGAGGCAGATAGATGTAAACAGTCATTTTGTTAAAACTGATCTCTCTTATTTCAATCTGCACATCTAGTAACTCACAGAGGCTTTCAAAGCCTTTGCGTTGGTTTATTTTCAAAAGCAAAACCTTATCATCTGTGAATTAAGTTTAATTAAATACAGTATATTAAAATTAACACTGACAAAGACACTTGCTGTCTATATGATTAAAGCAAGGCTACATTAATAAATAGCATTAACTGGAAAGAATGGGATAGTTATGTTTGAAGTGTAGGGCACTGGCAGATGCTCTCTGAACTAGAAATCACACATCGAAAAACAGTATCCCCCAGCACAACACACACAGCCAGGGAGATCTACATGGAACCAGGTCCACAAAGCCAGAGCCAGCCCATGTCATGATGGATACTGCAGAAATACCCTGGAAACACACTGCAAATAGTTAATTCTCAAATAATATTGCTTAACTATCACCAAACCTATGACAAGGAACTGATGAGAAGTTAATAGTTTAAAAAAATTGTGATAAAAGCGATTTTTTTAAATTACTGTTTTTTAAACGAAGCGCCTAAAGGAACTGAATGAGGGGATCTGTTTAAAACAAAAATAAAGAAACTGAAGGAGTACATAAACAGGATGGCACGAGAAATTAATTAAGGGGTGATACTGAAGAACACAATCTACTAGCAAAACCTTCTCAGGCCGCTCCAGGCTGGGATTATTAGTACAAACAGGTCATCTTTGAACACCGATTGTGGAGTCCTTCCTAACCTAACCACAAATCATAACCCAGCACAATCAAACATTTACATCACAAAACAAGAGCAGATTATAAACACCCCTCCCTATTCTGACCTAAGTATTTTAAATATTTTAAAGGGAAATGTCAATCTCTGCTTACATAATTGTCCTGCACCGTGGTGGTGGCTGCAGCGCTGCCGTGCCACCAGCCGTCACTGCGAGAAGCAAAAACGTTGCAGGTCTGCGAATCGGCAACTCAGCATTTTAGATTTAAGATAGCAGCTGGCACAGTCTCTCTCTGATAGAGAGGTTTAAGCCTCCGTTAAAAGAGCTGGATTCTTTTAAAACTGAACTCTTGCAGCTGCGGACAGTGAGAATAACCAGCTTTTACATAACTGAGGGCGTGCTGATACACAGGAGAAAAATCACTGAAAAAAATCTGCATGTCTGAAGTAACGCTGAGGTACAGTGGGAACAAAGTAACCTCTATACAGTATTACGAACCGTTATCTTTCCAAAATTATTCCAATAGTTGGTTCATCAAACTGATTCCTAACTATCGGCAAAGATTCCTGAGTTTCAACAGAAGAGTCCTCCATAAGCCTATTTTCAAGTTTAAATACATCTGTTTCTTCTTACCAGCTAGCCGGTTCCTCTGTCTAATTACTGACTTGTTATTGGTAACGCCAACTCCTGGTTGATGCTCCTAACCTCTTTACACACAGGCTTCTTTTGTCCCCATCAGCTTCAAGCAGAACAAAATCAAGTAGTTAGCAGCAGAGGACAAAAGAAAACTCTTATATGTGATAAGACCAAATTATACAGAGTAAAGTTTCACTAAAGAAATTTACTTTCAGTTTCCTCAAAAAAAACGGATGTCACTTGGTGTCTGTGTGAAGCCAGAGAGATAACTGCGGTACGTGATGACCAAGGACCAAGAGTCTGTGAGAATTTCCAGTAGCAAACCCCATTCACAAAGGAGTAACGCGTCAAACCAACGCAAGCCGGCCACATCAGATTTGAGAATTTTAATTCACATCTTGAAATACAGAAGAATGAACAAACCTAAACTGTTCACACATGTACACACACAAAAGCCAATATATAACTTTGAGGTCAGCCAACCATTAGGACTGTGTATGTTATTTCCACGATAACCCTACTGAATGAGCGTGTAGTCTGGCTGTTTTCACTGATAACAATTTCACAAGCTGCCCTCAAGCACCCGGCTGCTGGTTCAACTGTTATACTTTAATTTTTCAACCTATTATCCACCCTCAGTTTTCTAGACCTTTGTTTTAAGGCCTATGCTAAAAGACCGTTTCACTACCAGTTGTGATTTTTCTGCACATTCGTAGTTTTATGAACCTTGCTATGATTTCATTTTTTTAAACTGTTTTAATTTTTATCCAATGTTATATCCTTTTAAACAACAATAGCTCAACCCAAGAACATTGATGCTTTTATATGGTTTTGGCCTACACATATCTAGTCTACAGAGTTTTATCATAAGCCTTAATTTATTGCTTTTCTCCCAGCTGCAGTTTAAGATCTTTTCTAAAAGCCACTATCTAAAATGGAGATTATACAAAACAATATTATTTTATGTACAACCCAGATGAAAGCTTACTTCTCTCCTCTCCCTAATAGTGCCTCTCTTGGGCACTTAGTTCTGACTGTACTTCTCTGACCAAAGATCCTTTAATGAAAGTAACAAAGACACTCATTAGACATTTCATTACTTTCTCCCTGAGAAAATTTTTACCAAAGCTCACATTGTTCCTACAATTACACATCAGGGCTGAACATCAGTTCCACAACTCTCCTCATCGACGAAGCAGCAGAAGCTATTTTTGAGCAGTTTATAAGCAGTATGAAAGTTTCATTCTGCAACTCAACGTCAGTATGTAAACACCACAAAATGAATTATGGCTCTTGCAAAACCTTCAGTGGACTTGAAGAATCTTCAAAACTACTAATATGAACAGAAGCTTAAACTCATTTCTTCCAAGATTACTGCACTAACCTCCACAAAGAATGAAATTTTCGATGCTGCTACTTTGGTTGAGCAAGCTTACAACAAGATATGTCTGTCGAGCAAAAAATATAATCTCAGATAATATGTTCTTTCCTCCTAACTCACAGTCCTGCCTCCCAAGATGTACATTTTGGGCTTTAGTAACTGATAAATGCTTTAGGTGAGGGTTGTATCAGCCACTGCTGGAAGAGCAATGGTCATATTGCTTGAACTACAGCATTACAAGATAACAGAACTATTTTCCCAAGAGGCCCTTCCTAAAAGGTGCCACTTTCAACAAAAAACACTCAAACCACATATCGTGCAGATTGAAGTGCACTACATCGCATTTCAACACAAGCTGTAGCACAAGTGCTTTCAAAATGTTTCCCTCTCAAAGAACATTTAAACTATATCCATTTGTGTTATAGGAATATTATAAATATTTCAGGAGTCCTAAATTTCAAATCTTAGCTTGTGCTTCAGAACATCAACAAACATATTACAAAAAAAAATTGTCAACGACTCCTTTGGCTTTTATGAAGAACTCAGTGCGATGAAGTCCCTTTTTCAGTCAGGGTTTTTAGCTACTGCTGTAACACGCTCAGCTGATTATACTTTTACAAAACCACTGCATTGTGAAAAAAATATTCTATAAACAGGTAAAGAGGCTGAAAAATTGCAGGAGGCGTGAGACATCTTACACCAGTCCACCTGACTGCAGGAGTCCCCCGTTTCAGAGTCGCTAAGCCCCGCTCCCCCCGCGCAGAAGACGGGCGAAAGCCGCCGCAGCCGGAGCCGCTCCCCGAGCCGTCCCGGGAAGGACGGGGCTGCCCGGGGTCACTGCCACAGCCCCGACGGGCCGGCAGACCGTAGCCGACACCTTCAGGCCTCGCAGCGGCCATCCCCGCACAGCCCCGG
>VZSZ01004997.1:765483-909335 GCA_013398815.1 Ibidorhyncha struthersii | reverse complement strand
ATCCCCTCGTCCTGCCCGCGGACCTGCCCCAGCATCCCTCTCCAGCCCTGAGCATCCCGGGCATCCTCTGCATCCCCCCCATGCTGCTCTCAAGCATCCTTTTCATCCCCTGCATCCCCCCGTGTCCTGCCCCTGAGCATCCCCTCAGCACCCCCAGAGTGTCCCGTCGTCCCTGTGGGGCCACATCCCTCTTTGGGATGCTTGGCCACGCTTGGGGTGCTGCATGGAAACCTCCCGGGCACCTTCGTGCTGGTGCGGTGGTTAGCGGAGCCCAAGCTTGGCCGCAGTGCACGTCCCGGCCGTGGCCCTGGCAGTGCCACAGGTCTGACCCGGCCACCGTGTCACCTCAAATCCCTCCGACCTTCCTGGGCGAGCTCCTGCGCGGGCATCAGGGGAGTTGGGGGAGAAACGGGAGAGGTTTGGGGCTCCCCGGCGGGACACTGAGCATCGCTTGCCGGCCGAGTTTACTAAGCAGGAGAGGAGCAGGGAGGTGGCTGAAACTGCTGTCCCTGGGACACGCAGATCCAGAAATGGAGCCTGGATGTGGGGACTGGCTTCAGCCTGGGGTGATGCCAGGTTTGGGGAGGAAGGAGGCCAAGGCATCCCAGCTTGCCCTGTGGGGCCTGGGGTTGTTGCAGTGTCCTGGGGTGACAAAGAGCTGTCCGTCCCCGCTGGGTGTGCGCGGGGATCACACAAAGCCTGGCCCCGGCATCCTGCCGCCCGCTTGCCCCTGCCCTTTCTTCCTCTTCTCCTTTCCTTTCCTTTTATTCTGAACTTCTTACCCTGAGGCTGCAAGTGTGATTTCACGACCACTGCTCAAAACACACGCGCTTTGACTTGCTCCGGGTCGCTACGTTGCAGAAATCCCCAATATAAGGGCTAAATTCCCGAGAGGTCGTGGTTGAGCCCAGCACAATGGGTGTCGGTAGTTGAATTTCTCAGTCTGCCATGAAGCTGCGCTGTTATCTCTCGCAGGATGCCAGGTCTGCGTGCGATTGCTTAAATCCCATCATGGTCCTTAAAATTGTCATTAAAGACAAATATTAGGAATTGCAAAGAAAAGAACCAGCTGCGTAAAGTCCTTCCTATTTATATAAAAACGTGCAAAAATGCTGTTGTTTCCATAAGTTGGCCTTTGTTCAGATGTTTTTGCAAACGTTATTCAGATAAACACTTCCAACTAATAACAAACTTTAAAGATAAGAATGAAGCTCAGCAGTGACTCATTTGAACAAGCTTCAGCTACACACAACCTCAGCCATCTAATAGCCTCTGAAAGCACTTTAGATCCAGCGTACAGCATAACGCAAAGCCTCTGAGCTCCTGAGCTTGGGCTGTGGTAGGGATGAATAATATCACGGTACTGAGTGGAGTTTACAGGGGATTTTGGTGACACATCCTTGTCTCCTTTATTAATACCACCCAAATAATTCATGAACAACAGTGCAGTCTCTTGCAGGGGGAAGTGCTCCTCTACCAGCTTGCCGCCACGATAAGGGTGAGGATACCTGTTGTGATGGTTATTTGATGGGGTGGAATATAATAAAATATCCCTGGCAGCTTGGCTGAGGCAGGCAACAGCTTTGGCTTTCTTGCACGAGCAGCCCTCCGAACCCGCGCGCCTCGGCGCTCAGGACGGGGGGAGCTGAGCGCTGTGAGCCCCGTCCGCAAGTTCAAGCAGGAGATTCTCCTTTTTGGAGAGACGGGGAAGTCGTGGCTCTTTTTTCTTCGCTTTCAGAACTTGTGACATTCATTTCCAATCTTTCAAGCCATCTTGTGGGCAGCTCCTTCTTTAAAGGCAAGAGCCGAAGGTGGACGGGAATCTAGGAGCTTTTGAAAACAGCCACCAGCTTTGTGCTGAAGCGGCGGAGTCTGGCAAGAAGGGTGTGAAGCTGTGGCTGTGGGGGCAAAGGAAGCAAAAGCCAACATCTGGGGGGCTGCTGAGAGCACATCTGGAGAGGATACTGACAGCATACCCAGGCAGGATGCTAAGAGCACATCTGGGGAGGATACTGATGCCATACCCAGGGAGGATGCTGAGAGCACATCTGGGGAGGATGCTGACGGCACACCCAGGGAGGATGCTGAGAGCACACCTGGGGAGGATGCCCACCCGCAGCGCACAGGGGGTGGGAGCAGCCCGCAGCTGGGATGTCCATCCCTGCGGAACGTTGTTCTTTTTGTTTCCTGAAACGTGCACGCTTACCGTGTTTCAAATGTTTCCGCTTTCAAATGTGCTGATTTGATGAAGGGGTGGGAGAGTGTTCGGCCCTGCAAATGATCGTTAATGCCAGTTGTGTGTTTGCACTTGGGGGATTATGTTAATCATGCTACAAATGACGCTTTGAATCATGTCTAGAGGTTAATTAACATGCCTTTCTTCTCTTAAGAGGGCCTTCATGTCTGCTTAGAGTTGCTGGCTTTTTTGTGCTTCCTTTCATAATTACTTTGCAGATCTCTAATATCATGGGTACCTTTAATTTAACCCTGTCGGTGCTCAGGCTGCTGGGGCTTTGCACCGTGCTCAGCATCATGATGGTGATTTGATGGGGTGGAATATAATAAAATGTCCCTGACTCCTGGAGATGTTGTGGCCAGGCTGCCTCAGGCAGGCCGAGACCTTGCAGGAGCTGATGGAACCTGGAGAGGGTCTGGCTGGAGCCAGGTGAGGAGAGGATGGTGATGGCGATATTGCCCAGGGGCCACAGCCAATTTATAAGCAGGGCTGTTCCATGGTCAATTGATGGAAAAGAGGATCCATTGTGGGAGGACCTGGAGCTGTCAGGGCTGGAGAGGGACATCCCAAGGGGGTGCAGGCACCGTGGGGAGAGGGGATTGCTCTTGGGAGGCCAACTGGTAGAGCTGGGAAAAACAGGTTAGCTTTTCAGCTCTGAGCTGCTTCATCGCATCTCACTACATTTCTTTTTTTGGTGCCAGATCCCTGTGTGCATATGTGTGCGTGCAAAATAGTGTTTTATCCTGAGCTCATTTATTTTCTCTTTCAGTGGGAGCATTTGGCTCATGGGTTCCTGTCTCAATGCTGCACTTCAGATGCTAGTGCTGCTTCATTTCAAATTTCTATTTTTATTTTTCCAGATAGTCTCCAATTATTTTCAGGCTTTGCCAAGCATGTGATCTAAAATAACAAAGAAGCTGATCAGCCCGTGGTATTCAGGTTAAAACCACATGGACCGTTTGCCTATGAAGCCAGCGATGCCCTGCTGGAGCAGAGCACAAAATAACCCACTCAGGACAGGGAGGAAGGCTTTGCACAGCCCCAGGAGTTCCCTGAGTGGGTCTTTCCTGGGTTTTTATCCATAGCAGGACTTGAGAAGATTCAGCCTAGTGAAAATGCAGGGGAAACCTGCTTACCCTTTTGTTAGAAAAAGCTGAAAGGTTTCATAAACCTTCATTGCCGGTTTCTCACTGTGCCAGTTCAGCAACGGGGTTCCCGATGTAATCTGAAGTTTGCCTGCTGGGGTCAGATTTGCAGAGCTACGAGCAGCCCTGTTCCCAGTGAAAAAGCATGTGGGGTGCTCATGCAGGTGGGAAGATATTTGGAAAATCCATCACTCCTCTTTTAGCACAGGTTCTGGCACAAGGGAGAGCTCAGCGTTTCGGGAGCTCCCAGCTTGCGACGTGACCCAAGCAGGGAGCCATGTGCGAGACTGGCTCTTGGGCAAAGTCTGCTGTACCTCATGGGGCCATGTATCAGGCCAGTGTGTTAATGTGGGATTATCAGGAAATCAACTTTTAGCTCCTCATCCTAAGAACTTCCCAGGAGAGCAGATCCTTGCCAGCTTACTCTGTCTACCAGTCAGTTTGATTTTTAATTGCACTTACACGACCTTGGCAAGAGGTGTAAGTGCTCAGCCATTCTTGAAATCACCATCTTCCCCTTTATGCATATTACTTTGCAGTAGACTTTATCTCCTTTCATTAGCCACCCAGAGTTTTTTGACCTACATTAACAGAACAGAAAATACCTGGTGTTGGGGGTAACCTATAACTCCTGGGCTCTGGCCCCACGCTTCCGTGCCCGAGTAGCAAAACGTAACCAGGACTCACTGACCAGTGAACCGCTCACCACTAAGCTGGGCTGAAATGGGTGCTGAGACAGGACCAGCTTATGGGGGAGCTGTGGAAGGTCAAGTTGATTGAAAATACAGACAGGCTGCTCTTGGGATTATTTCTATCGACTCCACTCTCAACGGGAGATGGAAGCTGCTTTGCTTAAACAAAGGCATGGAGAGGTGGGTATTATCCGTGGCGTCGCTGCTTGGGCTGCAGCCGGGGCTTAGCTGAGACGTGGTCGCTTGTGACAGTGATGACGCTGGGTCGCCTGCTTACAAACCTGCTCGACAAACAGTGAGTCCTGAGCCCTGCACCTTGGGAAGGGCATTGCCTGGGCACATCAGAGACATTCTGGGCTGAACATTGCATTTGGCCTTCGTAGGGCCCGGAGCAGAGTCTGGCTCAGGGTGCTGGGGACACGGCAGGGACATTTTGATGGTGGGACATTCCCTCCTTAAGGCTGCAAGTCCCACTCCCTTCGGGCTCCTCTCCACTGGCTTTGTAAGGAAAAGCCAGATGGGAGGGCTTTGGGACCTGCTGGGCGTTCCCCAGCCCAGGACGATGAGCCCAGCTTTGCCACCAGTGCCGGGAAAGGGCTTAGCCCAAAGCAGGATAACAACTGAGTGTGCGTAAGAAGGCCTGATCTGGTACCCAGCAACAGCGCACTGCTTGCTGCCTAATTAAAATTTCATTAAGTTGGTTCGAATCCCTTGATGGAGGTCACAGGCGCACCATTGATGTGCTAATGTCTTACTTTTCCCCTTTTTTTTTTCTCTTTCACCACTATCCATCATCCTCTTAGATAAAGCAGTGCCATTAGGAACTGCTTTCCAGCGTCCCCAGATGCAATGGCACGGGAAGAAAGACAGCCGTAATTCATCAGACATATTATCTGTCTCTTATTTTCTCCCTAATTAAAAAAATGCATTTTATTTTCTTGAATCGGCTTGGGCATTAACCCCTCTGGTGTTTGTGTTGAATACTCTGATTAGTTTGAAAGTTGGAAAGTTACCCGGAAGGCCAGGACTGGCCGAGCTGTGTCTGTGGGGGGAAATGCTGAATTTTGTGCCCGAGCAGCTAAATCTGGGCTGGGGAGAAGTACCCCCCTGTGTGTACTGTGGCGCGGGCAGGTCCCCAGCAACCAGATCCCTCATTTGAAGGAGAAGAAATGGGGACTGGAGCCTTGTTGCCTTCTCTGCATCCCTGCGCCCCAGCCCAAACCACCCTGGCTCAGAGGACTCTGGGGCATCAGCCACCTCCCCGGCAGCGTCATGCCTGCGGCTCTGCATTACCACTGCGCTGGTTTGGGGAGGTTGGACCTGCTCCCACCGTTCCCATCGGATAACACAGGGCACTTCCCAGCGCTGCTGGGCAGGGGAAAGCATCTGCATGGGAGCAGGATGGAGAGGGAAGATCAAATAGGAAGGAGAAAGCTCTCAGATGGCGCCGAAAAGAAGGTAATTGCCGGGGAGGAAAAGACGAGGATGTGTGGGATCCTCTTCCTGGCCGTCGCTTTAATGCCGACCAGATGGCGGATGTTTGTTTCTGTGACTTGTGGGGGAAATATGAACAAGCTGCGAGGCTCGATCCACCCACCCCTGCGCACGCAGCGTCTCCTGCAGAGACAGGCGCCTCTCTCTTGCGCCCAGGTGGATATTCCTGTTTTTTACCAAGATCTCCTCTTACGCCTCTGCCCAAGGAGAAGGCACTGCTGTTTCGGGTGCAGGGCAGCCTCGCCCAGCATGGTGTCGATGAAAGCAAGGGTTTTAGGGTCTGATGCAAAACTCACGGGAAGGTTAGGGAGGAGCGGAGGACCTGGTGGCCACGTAGTGCCGGTCGCAGCGACTCACGGGGCGCAGGAACACGCAGAGACCCGGTCAGGCGCTGGGGTGGAGAGGAGGCAGCTTTGCTGCCTCAGCGACACTGCTGACCTGCAGATAGATGTAAGTCTGAGTATTTGCACTGATCCTCTCCAGCCCTTTTTATTTGCCCTCCAACAGGCGGTGGTGACTGCTCCTCCTCTACTAGGAGCCTGGCCAGGGGCATCTCAAGCCACGCAGCTGCCAACATCTGCATCTGCTTCCCGGCATCAGTCCCTGGTGTGGCCTCCCAGGTCCTTGCCAGCACTGCTGCAAATCCCAAACCCCAGGTCCCCACTCAGCACCTCCATCCAGCACTGATTTATTTTTTCAGGAACATTAAAAACTCTGGTGTCTGTCTGGTTTCTGCCTCTCCGGGCACAGTGCTATCCAGTTTAACCCCAAAACATCTTCCCTAAATGAATATTTAATTGCACAGAGCTCTGATGGGAAGGGACTACACATAAAAAAAGAAAATGATTTGATTAATTTTTGCCCCCTCTTCTCTTGCAGTTGCTTTTACAGCCAGTTTTTCCCCAGCTTGTTTGGGGTTCCTCAGACCTTTTCTGCCTCAACAGACACCCCTAGAAAGCCAGGTGTGGTGTGACTTTCACTCTTTCTTACTTAGCCTGGGGCTTTATTTCCTAATTATTTAGGGTATTTATTTTCTGGCCCCATTTCCAAAGATGCTTAAGCATTTGAGCAGGGCTGAAATACCCAAGCAGTCTGTAACCTTGCTTTCAGCCTGCTGCTCAAGGTACCACAAGACCCATCTGGGATGGCAGCTCTCAGGGGTGGTCAAGTTGCAATTAATAAATTGCATTAATAAACTAAAGTGTGTTGTGGTGTGACCCAGCCAGGACACGATGGCAGGAGCTTTGTCAAGTTGGTTTACCTCTGCAAAGCCAAACACTGGGTACCATTTCCCAGCACCAACTCATTGGACCAGACATTTTTTTTCTCCCTTTGGCCTTTTCTCTTTAAACTGTGAAGATCATGGATGCTAGTTTCAGAAGATGGGTTGGTTATTTTTTAAAATTTTCATTAGGGTTATTAAGTGATTCTTCCCAGGATGGTCATTGTGTGACATTTTAATCTTTTTTTTTTTTTTGGGGGGTGAATGAAACAGCATCTTCAGCAGATTTACTGCTTAGTGAATGGCATAGCCATGGTGCGTGTCAGACCTGTAAAATATTAAAATAATGGGTAGAGGATTGTTGTTAATCGGAATTTATTACGCTACATAAAGGCATATTTACAGTCCCACCAGGGGACTATTAATTTGTTTGGGGATAAACAATTAATCTCCCTGGGAGTGGGAGCAGAAAATCTGACACGGTTTTATGTCTTTTCCCAGCATGGCAGAGGCTGGGTGGCTCGCAGCCCCGGACTCCTGGCGGGTCTCCCCTGGCACGGACACGGGTCTGTGATGCCTGGGGAGAGGCAGCCCACTGGACAGCAAGGTCCCGCTTCTCCCTGGCCGCTTTCACAGTGGGAGCTGTGCTCTCTGCTGTGATGAATGGGCTTTTTCCTGCCCCCGCCTGAGCTGGGCTCTCACAGACGGCCTTGATGCATCCCGTTTGTTTTCCCCCCGTCTATTTTTGGGTTTCAGCCTTTGCATCCTGTTTCCACTCCTTTCCGCTCAAGATGCAACAGGCACAAACAGGGAGGAGAGAGGGAGGTGCTGTGCAGTTGGAAGGAGAGGGGTTTTAGCTGCTACTGTTTGGTACCTTTGCTCCACAGACTTCTTCAAAGTTAAGGCTCATTATTTTTCTTTAGAAGCAGCTATTTGATCTGCAGGTGCGATTCCGGTACAGGGCAAGGAGCACTTGGGATAATTTCCAGCCAAGGCCCTGTAAAGATTATGACAAAAGCAAAATTTCTGGTTTACAAGAGCATATCCAGTGTTTTGGCAGCCTTTTGTCAATGCCTTAGGGAAAGAAGTTCACACCTTGTGTTCAAGCAGCTCTGGCCATGGTGTAACAGCATAATGTAGGAGCCAGCCTAAGACTGCAGCAGGATCTCTTGCGATCTGTCCTGAAGCGCCCCATGCCTTTCCCTGTTGCCACCTTTTTTGGGGCAGCTGTGCCGCTGCCATCCCTTGTGCCCCATGGCAAAACCGCTCGGCTGCATTACCCCTTCTGTCCCCAGAGCTGCCTGGCGGCCATTCGGTAGCTCAGCATCCCTCACCCATGTGGCAAAAAACAAACCTCACCGTTTACCTACGCCTCTTGCCCATATGAATTTTAACACATTTATTCAATATGAGACCTTCGTTCCCTTTGCCAAGGCCTGGCTGGATTCGGTCTTTTTTTGGTCACCCCCGTGCACATCAGGGCGCAGCCAGCCTAGGGACCCTGCAGTCTTGCTGCTGCCTGTACGAACCCTGATGGCAGGACCCGAACCAGACCCAGCTCTTCTATCAGTGTAATGCTCACCTGCACCCATCCCGTTTGTGCCTTTTTTCTTGGCGCTATGTCCTGAAAAACATCTTTACACCTTTCCGTGGGGATCAGCAGTTTGAACTGGTTGTTTCCAGCAAGAGCTGAGAGTTTTTAGGGGATTTGTGCTACCATAATTAAGAAGAACCTAGATCATTAAAAATAATATGCTTCACACAAGAGAGGAACAAGCCTGCTTCACAAGACCCCTTTCTGCTGAAAAATTCATCGCTCTAAATAATTAATGGTCCTCGCAAAGGAGGATGGTTTTGCACGTTGCTGGGTGGAAGGTGAAATTCAGACGCTGGGCAGAGTAATCCTTTTTTTTATGCATCCATATTTCCTTTCTGCGCTTCTGCCCTGGGAGCAGTGGGGAGCAGGGCTGCAACTGCTCTCTCCGCAGGGCCCTGCGCTGGGAGGGTGTCTGCCTGATGGGGTCCCCCACCCCAAATATCATGGATCCCTCCTGGGGTATGGATGAGACAAGGGGCTGGTCCCTGCCAGGGGTGTCCCAACCTTGTCTCTTTTGCCCTGAAACAGCACTTGTCTATTTGGGTCTCGGTGGCTTGGAAGGCACCGGAGAGGAGCACATACCCCTGCTGCCACAGTCCCTGCCGAAACAGCCTCTGCGTTTCTCTCGGTAGCTGTTTGCACAGCCGTGCCTTTTACATTGCATGTCAGGAATTAATTTATTGCTGGGACAGCATTTGCATTGCTTGTGCGGTGTATAAACAGGATATAAGTAAGATGCTGATTTCTAACCACTGCACAGCAGCGGGGGAAGCGCTCACATCAGGGTGTTGGGGTGCTGCCTGTGCTCCCCTGTCCCGTCCCTTGCCAGCACCCCCCTGTCCCTTTTTGGAGTGGTGGCAGCTCCCCAACAGGACCCCACAGGCAGCGGCTCTGCCACCATGGCACCGGCCAGTCCAGCTGCCAGAAAACAGCTCAGCAGTAAATGAAGCAGGTAGATGTGAGGCAGTGCCAGACCTGTGGGGCAGCACTGCTTGTGCTGGAGTTTTTTTAGCTGCTTGGACCCACCATAGCCATCACAGGGTAAACCCAATTCCTCTTCCCCCGCTCAGCCTGCCTGTGATTCCTGCAGCATAACTTGCATTTAGCAGATTATTTACTTCTCATTTGTAACCTCTTTGGTGAGGGGGAGCATATGGAAACACATATTGGGTTTGCTCCTATGGACAACCATGGTTGTCCAAAAGCTCAAATGTAGGGGAAAAAGTAAAAGAGGAGAATCGTGCATTTTCTAACCAGAACATCTCAGTAGGGCGAGGGCACTGGATAAGGGCAGGTAGAGGTGGGACCTGAGCTCCTTATAGCAGCCCCTGCACAGGTTATTAGGAAAATCGGGCTGAGACCTGTTTTACAGCTGTACTACTTTAGGGAGCCAAAACACTGACATTACTGCAAGGTGACTCACCAAAGCCAGGAGCGTTCTGCAGAATTTGCCGTGAAATGCTGTGAAATGACAGGACTTGACGTGGCTGCTGCAATGCTGGGATTGAGGTGCCCTCGTGCTGTTTGAAGGCTGCCAGGAGCTGGGTGCTGAAGGAAGAGGCACCCGTCATGGGTCCCCTCAACCACCCCTGGCCACACCATGCCCCTGGCTGGGCTGGCACATGTCCCTGCTGGTACAGGGACCGCCTCGTTGCCAGCGCCATCCCATTGGCAGAGGTAGAAATGCCACCTGCAATGGGAACAGAAACAAAAACAGTGCAGCAATTGGGTGCCCATACCCATGAGTGAGTTGTTTTGCCATAAATTAGTGCTTTTCCCAGTTTTAGATGCTGATGTAGTTTGCATCTTACCGCCAGAACATTAAATAGCAAAACTGGTTCCACCTCGGCCAAGTGATGACGGGGGCACAGGCTGGTCCCCTTTCACTGCCCTCTGCACTGTGCCAGTTGGCAGGGAAAACGCTGCCCACTGGGTCCTCCCACAGCCACCAGCATGCCAAAGCATCATCCCACAGTGTGAGCTGGGTTTGAGTAACAGCCCTAAACAACCCTGTTTTGTTGCAAAAGAGGTTAAATCAAAGACATGACTGCTGCAGGGAAAGGCCGGTGGGGCTGCAGAAGGTGAGCCGGGCTAGGGGGTGGCTGCAACAAAACCTTTGCAGCAATGGGTTCCCCGCCGTGGAGCGTCATTGGCAAAATACCTTCTAATTGCCAGGCTTGCAGGGATGGGCACCGTCACAAGAGAACAATTCAGCTCTCAGGGGAGGCACTGACATGTGTCACAAGCATCTAATGGCACTTGTATTAGTGACGTAGCCCTTCATGCATGTAATACATTTGCTATTATCACCATAGCCCAAATTCTAATAACCCCTAGGAACAGGTGACAGGTGAACTGCGGGCTCAAGACTTAACAGTGAATTTAAACAGCAGGTGGTGAAAGGCAAGGGGTGGGAAAAGCTGCCCTTGATGGGGTCCCACTTCTCACTTCAAGAGGGGGAATTCGTGGGGAGGTGTCACGGGGACAGTGGTAGGGGACCACTTTGCTTACAGCCCTGTGTGTCCTTTCAGACGAGCGCCGTGCTGTGTGCGGGCGGCTGTGTCCTGCTGGCCCTCAGCTCGCTGCTGGCCATCGTTGCTGTCCTGCTGCCCGGCGGAGCCTGCGAGAGGCGAGTCTGCACCCTGGCTGGCTACATGCAGACAGCAGCAGGCAAGTGATGGGGACTTTGCTCTTTGGGGTGGAAAGATGGGGTTTCCCCGGGTGCTGCCCGGCCATTCACAGTATCCTGGCTCTCAGCAGCAAGAGGAGCTTGCAAACCCTGACCAATGCTGGGAGAAAGGCAAGCAGCCCTTCACTTTAGCAATTGCCTCCTGCGTCCATCCTTATAAAATCTATTGAAAATCCCCTCTGCCCAAATACACAGGTCTGTGGCAGAGAGCCTGGGCTGCAGGTCCTGCTCTCTGACCCCTGCTCAGGTTCTGAACATAAGGAAAAACTTCTTTACTTTGAGGAGACAGAGCACTGGAACAGGCTGCCCAGAGAGGCTGTGGAATCTGGATGCATTCCTGTCCAACCTGCTCTAGGCAAACCCACTTTGGGAAGGGGGTTGGACTACATGATCTCCAAAGGTCCCTTCCAACTCCTGCCATTCTGCAAATCGGCGATTCTTGTGCAGGGCAGGGGGCCGTGGTGTGCGGTGGAGACCAGGCTGCCTGCTGGCAGGGTGCTGCTGCACCTTCTGGGGTCTAGTAGACGCCTCTTGTGAAGTTTGCAGTCCCATTTGGGCCATCTTTGTCGTTAAGCCTCTGGAGGCATTTCCCTCTCTGAGCTTTACACGTGAGACAGGCTGTTGCCCAACCTGTCCTGCATCTCCCCTGCCCTCCCTGGGCAGTCCTCTTGATGCTGCATTTGCTTATATTTCCATTGTAATTACACATTAGCACTAATTAGTGCTAATGCAGAGGGGGAAAAGGCAGGCAAGCTGGGGGAGGTCCGTCCTCATGCTGCTGTCCCTACAGGGGGACAAACCCCACCTGAAATCTGTCTCCACTGAGGGGAGCTGCATCTCTGGGAGTTGTGTTGGACCCAACGATCCCAACTGGACACGAGCCACAATAGGAGATTAAACCGCCTGTTTGTGTCTGTGCCCAAGAATAAACTCCTTTCCTTGGAGAAATCCTCAGGGCCAGCCAGGCTTCGTTATCTATCCAGCAGCATTCAAGCAGCTTTTGGGGGAAATCCTGTTACATGCTCTTCTCGCCAGGGCTCATCCCGTGGGAGCTGATTTGGGAACAGATGGAGGGGCCTGGCCCACGGCTGCTCCAGCTCAGCCGTGCTGTGGGTCCATAAAGGCAGCCACTCGTGCCTGTGCCCCATCACTAGTGACCAATGCATCCCTTGGAGGTCACAATTTGGGGATTCCCATCACCCCTCTATGTTGGCTGGTGGCTGCAGCCAACAGGTCCCCTGGGTACAGGACAGAGGAGCCCCATGCCAGCCTGTCTCAGTCCCAGCCTGGGGATGTCATGGGTCACTGGGAGGTGGCTCAGTGTGGCCTCCCATGCAGGAGAGAAATGGGATGGAAAGGGGTAACCTGGCATTACCTTTGTTCAAGGGGGTGGCACATCCCCACTGCGTCTGGCTCTGCAACAAGAGACAATCGGGTGGAAAGCAAGGGATTAGGAAGAGTCCCCGGAAAGGAAACGGGCTGTGGCAGATAAATACAAATGAGGCGCTCTGAGGGGTTTTGGTAATATTGAACAGGCTGTAAATAAACTGTAGGCTCTAAGCATTATTGACAAATGAAAATTTACTGGGTACGTTCAAGCAAGCTAATGGGCTGCTTTAAACCCTAGCAATGCCTTGCTAAGCATTTTGTATTGCGCTTTTTAATTTTGGTTCGCTGTGGATTAATTCCTATTCAAAGCCAGGCAGCCCTGAGTCAACAGAATTAAATGGTTTAATGTATTTGGATTCAGAGATGCTGCCCCCCCGCTAATTTTTCTGCCTGTTCCCCCCACCAGGAGGAAGCTCTTCATTAGAAGTCAGCTGCAGCCCAGCAAGCAGCTGGGTAACAGCAAAACTCCTCCCCAAAAATCACATTATCTCAGAGAAAAGCAGGGGTTTTAGGGTAGATGAATTTATACATAAGAGAAGGAAAGCTGAGCAAGCCCATGAGGTTTGGTAGAGCAGCCTTCTGGTGGGGGGGCAGCTCTGCTGGGGGAACCCCTATAAAACCACCACAAGATGCTGACAGAGCAGCAGGAGGGGACTATGATTCTCCCAAACCTCAGGTTTCCCTGAAGCACAGCAGGTCCCACAGGCACCTTCCCTCTACCTGCCCCGATGTTTTTTCCCCTGAAATCCAAGTTTTGCTCCCATTTTCCCATCCCACAAAAAAACCCTCAAGGTATTTTGCAGAGCACCAAAGGCATGAGTAAATAAGCTTAATACTGTAAAACTTTGAATCAAGCAATCTAATTTCCCAATAAAACACCAGGTGCATGAAATATGCCATAAAGTGCATGAGCAGAGGCACCAACAGAGCCAGAATCAGTCCCCACAGGCTCCACGCCGTGTCAGACAGATGCCCCGAGCCACACTCACATAAATCCAGGTGCAGAGGCCAAGCTGAACCATACAAGAACCAATCCCGAGAGCAGCCCCACAGCAAGCAGCAGTCAGGCTCAAGCTATGTCTTTAACACTTTCCTGCTATTTTCTAGAGATCTAACCTGTGTCTTTTCCGTAGGAAAGATAGGGACCTCATGCAGATAGAGCAGAGCATTAATTGCAGATGCAGACATGCTCTCAGGGTTCAGAGCTGGGCTAATTGCCACCATACGTTGAACACATGCATCCTGATGCCTGGCATCCACCCCTTAGAAAAAAAACCTCAAACATAGCCACACAAACAACAAGAGGATGATCCCTAATGAAAGAGTAAATGAGCAGGAGAGCAACAGGGAGAGGAAGAAGGATAAAACACAGAACATTTTCTCAGCTCTCATACCCTACAAGCAAAGTCAAAGCTTCCCCTGAGAGATTAGAGATGGGGCTCACTCCCTAAGCATGGTGTCAGCTCACTAAAACTAAATTTCTGCTATGATTCCTCCTCCCAAACCTGCACAGCAGCACCTCTAGAGAGGCTGTAGTAGCCAAGCTGGCCCCATTTATGTGTGGGTCAGTGGGGGCAGACCCCAGCCCCCAGCTGCAGCCCATCGCTGCTGATGGAGGGGGGCACAGGGGCTAACCCCAGGGACAGGGAGTGCAAATGGGTGCACAGCTGAAATCCTGCCACGATCATTTTCCAGCAAACGTCTCTTTCCTGGCATTTCAAAAATAGGAGTTAATTCCAGGGAGAAATGTCTCCCGCCATACAGGGCTGTAAGGGGAGGGCAGGGGATGTTCTCCAGGGCTCGCTGTGCCTGTACAACCTTCTCTGATAGCTTCCTGCTGTGCCAGGGAGCCTGAGGTTTATAGCTGGACATTACAGTTTATCTCTGCACAGCTCTTAGACCAGTTTTCAAGCGATTGATTGGCAGTGTTGAAGCTGCTGGAAGGAGTGTGGGGCCATCACAGTGTCCCAGGCACCAGCTTCGCCCATGGGCACCCATCAGTGATGCCCTGGGGAGCCCCGAAGCCCCACTCTGAGCTGTCAAACACAGCCCACAGAGTCCCCAGCAGTGTCACTGCATTAGAGGAGTGTCCTGAAGGCTGGGGGTGCTGAGAGCCAAAGCAGCCTCTGCTGGGTTTCCAGCACAGACCATGTCTGCTCTCTGTCCCAGGAGCATTGGTGCTCCCACAGGAATGGCCTTTCCAGGGGAGTGAGGCTCGCAACTGGTAGAAACTGAGATTTCAGCCGAGGCTGAGTAACCCCCATCAAACATCAAATCCAGGCAGCTTTCTTCTTTTGGGTCTTGTGGGACTAAAGGAAGGATTATGGGTCTGCTGTTGGATTAAGCTGCTGGCAACTGGGCTCTGGCACAAAAGCGGATTTCATCTGCTGCTTAGGAATAGCAACAAGTCTTCCTAGGCGGGCAGCAGGGACTCGCAGCCTCCCTCCACAGCTCCTTTGGCTACCCTAAAAGCCTCAATAAAAAACAGGATTGTGTTGCTTTATGGAAGCTTTTCACCGTGCGCTTTTCAGGCACAGGGCCCTTGCTTTGCTGGCGAGTGGTGGCTGACCCATCAGTGGTTCGTAACTGGCTGCACCCCCAGCTGCCCCATGGCTGCTGATCCTTTCCCTCATCCCTGAGACACACCTGCGAAGTGGCCTGACAGGAGGAGGCTGCAGAGCTTTGCACCTCAGTGAGGGCACAGGCACAGTCGAGCATGAGCAAAGCCTTCGGGGAGAGTTTTGCTTTCATCCCACGCTGCTCTCTGTCTGATCCTACCACCATCAACTCGCTGCTCAAGACAAACCCAGTGCTGAGGGCAAATGATCCCGACCTGCCTGTGCCTTTCTAAGGCTCTTTTGGTTTCAAAGAGCAATTTCCCAGCATCACTATGACAGAATCAGAACAGTTGTAAGACTCCAGCAAGACAGGCAGAAACCCCCAGTTATGCAATTCCCTTACTTCACTGCACTTTAATCCCAAATTTCATGGAGGTCCTAAGAGCTTCTTCCTGCAAAATTTGATTGCATTCTGCAGCCAGGATTCCTCTTGCGGGTAGAAGCATGATGACATTACAGAGACGGCCTCAGCTTTTGGTTAGTTAAGCAGCAAAGCAAAATGCAGATCTTTGTCTTTTTGAAGTAGCCTGTGATTACTTTAAGACACTGATCATCAGGTAAGAACACACGAAGAGGGAGAATTGTTCATTTTCAGATCAGTGTGAATCATTTAAATGCATCATGTCCCAAGGACTAAAAATCAACCCAGATTAAAATGGACTGTGCCCTTCCCAAGGGAGTGCTGTGGGACCAGTGGGAGGCTGTCCCAGTGCCTGTGTCACAGTGTTATTTAAGAAGGCAGCGTGTGGTCACTGCCCCTGTTGTGCCTTCCATCCCGCCCTGCATCTCAGCCCACCATTGGGATCGATGGTGCCCTGTTTTTCTCAGCTTGTGCAGGCTCTGAATGGCAAACAGCACCGTCATCCATGTCCATATTGATTCCTCAGACTGATATCGATCAGCCTGGTGACATATAGGTAATGTGTAATTAGTAACTTAGATAAAAATAGCATGAAGAGAATGTACGACCAAGCTGCCTGGGTACCTTTGCTAGCATCTCCATGGTGGCAGTAAACAGAGGGGTCATGGCTGCCTGGTAATTGCTGACCTGCTATTAAAAACACTGTGAATATCTCCCCTTCCCTGCTGCCATCACTGCTGTGCGAGGTGGTTTTGGAGTGTTGCCTGATGGGGTCTCTGATGACCGGGCACCAGTGGAGCTGTTGCCATGACTCAGGACAGTGTAACTCCTCTTGCATACCTTTGCTTTGCTCTGTAGCTCAAGTGTTGCTTTTTAGGGCCAAAAGATGCTGTGAGCTGACAGAGCTTTGCATCCATCAGCGCACATGGCCAGTCTGCACCCGCAGCAGTTGCCTGCAAGGTCTTGGATCCCTCCTGTCCTGCCCCTCGCCAAGAAATCATGATTGAAATAATGGCCTGGGGAAGGCACTCTGCCAAATATCACCTTCCAAATGCACTAAAGGATTTGCAGTACCAGCAGCTGTTGGGGATGCTGAAGAGCAATGTCCAAAGACACTGCAGGGGCCACTGGACAGTGGGGACATACCTACTGCTCCCAGGGTGCAGGCAGTATCACATCACAGCCCCTGCAGCACCTCTTTGAGGAGTCGTAAATGGATCAGACATCTGCCTAAGGTAGTTTGGGGTTGGGTGGCTAACGCTGTGACCGACATTAAAAATGTTCAGGGCTGGCCGAGGAGACGAGGGTCTGAGCTGGTCCCAGACCGTGCAGCCTTGCCCACCCCCTCCCACACAGCTGGTTTCCTGATGGGCGTTTTCATGGCCACGGTGGCCGGGAGCCCTGTCCTGTTGACGCCAAGGATTGTTTGTCAGAAGACAGCCTTGCGATTTGGAAGAGGAACTTGGCAGCAGAGGCAGGGGGGGAGCAGCACCCTGTTGTCCAGGCATTGATTTAATTTAAAATCACCCAAAGCTTCTTCCATCCCTGTTTTAAAAACAGCATCTTAGCTTTTATCACAGAACCCATGTGGTCCCTCTTCTTGTGGGGCTTGAAAAATATGCTGAGACCTGATGCAGTGACATTGCTGGTTGTGTTCGATCACCAGAGCAGCATTTAAAAAATGTTGCGATAAAGCTGTTTCCAACCATTCACAAAAGGTCCCCCAAAACTGCAAGATTTGGCTAAGCAAGAGGAGAAGCACCAGCAATAAAGCAAAGGCCAGCCTTGATGCAAGGTGCTCGGGCATGAAAGTTAAAAACAGCAGCATAAAACCTGAACCCAGAGGTGCGTCCAGCTCTTGAGTCACAGGGGCAGCTCTTCTGTTTTCCCTTTGTCTTTCTCTGGAAAGAGCAACGCTCCCATCACAGCTGCGAGTAACTGCATGATCCTCATCACTGCTCAGGTCCTCATGGCCATCTTCACCCTCTCCCCTCCACATTTCACATCTTGTCCTTGCAATAGAGACAGCAACCAATAACATCGGAAGCCTTGGTTCCTTCCCCGGTGCAAGGCTTTTTCCCCCTGCTTTCTTTAATTACATTAGCAACGTCGAAAAACTGCCTTTGGCACATTATTATTCAGTCAGTGAACTCTCACTAATTCCTGACACAACTAATACATATCTGATGGTAGGAGCCCACTGCCAGGGTGCTGGAGAGGGGGCTCTGTCGCAGCCCAGCCCGAGAGGTGCTTTGCTCCAGTGCCAATATTGCTCACGCCTGACTTAACGTGTGCTCTCATTTTTTTCACTCGCGCTGATGCAAATCCTCTTTTGCTGCATTTTTTGCCAATTTGCTCCAGAATTCAGCTCAGTAAAAGCTGTCATCACCCTGGGCCTTGGGCTGGTGTGACTGCCCTGAACCCTGTGGAGATGCTGGGCACCCGCACCAAAGCCCAGATGATGTTATTCCATCAGTCTCTGCATGTTTAAGAATTTGATGAACTCCCATGTGAAAACCAACAATTGACTTTTTTTCTGTCTACCTTCCAACTGGGAGGTGTGACCTGGGAGGATATTGCAGGGGAGCAAAATGAACTTGCCAGATCTGCAGATCGACGGGCATGAAAGTGGAACCATAAACATGGACTCAACTTCAGCCTTTCACTGGAGAAAATTTTTACTTCTGCTGAAACAGTAATTTCTCCATGCTCACTTCAGTGCATACATTCGAGTGACAGATCATCTTGGTTTGAGAGCCATTTCGTGATTTTACTTTCAAAACCTAAAATCCTCAGACCATTAAACTTAGCAGTAAAAGGAAGAGGGGCTGGCAGTTTTCCTAATGGCCAGGCTCACTGCCACAGGTTACGTGTTGATTAGCCTTGCCCAGGGTTTAAGCTCATTTCATACAAGGTGCAGAGCTGCTGAAGGAGAAGGGGCCAGATCCTGGCTGCACTGTACAGCAGCAGAGCCGTGCTTCGTCCTCAGCGAGAGAAGCTAGGGATTCATTTCCATCTGACATTTGGACAGTTTTATTTCTTCTGCTTAGTTCTCAAACTATGGTTTGATTTTCTCCAGGTACAGTTTTGCCGTTTGGCACAAACCTGCTGACCGTGCCTTTGCCCTCCCTTCAGGCTGGGGACACGGCAGTAGCAGCATACCCGGGCTAATGCTGGGAGCAGCGTATTTCTCAGTAGCCTCATTTAGAGAATAAACCAGCCATGTCCTTTCATTGGTTTCTTGGAGAGGGGCAATACATTTCCAGTGGCATCAGTGACAGAAGCAATATCCTTTCATTGCTATCATTGGAAAAGAGCAGTTTTATACTGCAAGAAAGAGCTATTTCACTTGTACAAAACATATTTTCTATTCCCTTAAACCTGGGAAAATCCTTGTCATATTAGTATGCGGCTGAATTGCTTCTCTTTCAACAGTTCTCCAAGGCATTTGAGTTTAGACCAGTTATTGCACTTGGATGCCGTAACAGTCCATAAAAAGTGTATTTTGTAAATAATAACAGTGCTTTGTAATAAATGGGAACAACAAATAGCAAGTGCCGCTGGGCTTCCAAAGCTGCTGTCCCTGAGGAAATACCAGCTGGCCCCAAGGACCCCAGCACCGTGCCAGAGCCACGTGTTTCAGATGGGAAAACCTATACTTCACTTTTAGAGGGAATCTGCATCCCTTGGAGTGTGACACTCTGTTCAGTTTACAGGCAGTTGTGCTGTGTTCTACAATGCAGGACATTTACACTTGTTATAACATTTTCAAGGTACCAGTGTGGAGCTCAGGGGTGTTATCAGGCTTTTCAAGCCATACCTGGCCAAGCAGGCTCCCCCACATGAGTTTTTGGGGAGGGATGGCTTTGATTATGGTTCACCTTTCGTGGAGCATAGCTGTGCTTGCTGCTTGTTGCAGGAGAGAACCACTGCAGGAGAGAACCACCACCTCTTCTCTTGCAAGTTCAGGTTGCTGGTAGCACAGCCAGGACATCATAAACTGGATCTTCCAAAGCTTCATAGCCTCTATCATTTAATAGCTGTCATTAGTGGCTGCCCAGCCTGCTTGTTGCATGACCACAGTGCTGGGAAGAACCATGTCTCCTTATCTCCTTGGTATGTGATTATGTGCTTCAGCTGATGTTTCTCTTCATAAACAGTTTGACTTTCCCCTTTTTCCCCCTGGCTTGGCTCATGTTTGTATCTGCTGTTGCTGGGAAGATGGAGACAGACCCTTGCAAACCCCCTCCAGGGCCACCTGAGTCATGGAATCACAGAATCATAGAATGGTTTAAGTTGGAAGGGACCTTAAAGATTATCTAGTTCCAAGCCCCCTGCCATGGGCAGGGACATCTTCCACCAGCCCAGGTTGCTCAAAGCCCCATCCAGCCTGGCCTTGAACACCTCCAGGGATGGGGCAGCCACAGCTTCTCTGGGCAACCTGCGCCAGTGTCTCACCGCCCTCACAGTAAAGAATTTCTTCCTAATATCTAATCTAAATCCCCACTCTTTCAGTTTAAAACTGTTACCCCTTGTCCTATCGCTCCATTCCCTGATCAAGAGTCCCTCCCCATCTTTCCCGTAGCCCCTTTTAGGGACTGGAAGGGGCTCTAAGGTCTCCCTGGAGCCTTCTCTTCTCCAGGCTGAACAGCCCCAACTCTCTCAGCCTGTCCTCATAGGAGACGCTATTCATAGGAATACCCTCCCTTGCTGTGGGGAATGGAGCTCCTAGCTGAATTTCATACATCCTGAAGCAATTGTGTAAAGGTCGCATCATCTTTATTGACTCATCCATCTGGACTGAGTGTATAGTGTGACACAGAGAAAAAAACCCTCCCCATCCTGTCTGATACTAGCAGGGAGCTTGGGACTGTCACGGGCAGTTTGCATTTTGATCTGCTCAAGAGAAGGATGTGTGCACTTCAGGGAGCTTTGGTTAACCAGCCCTCTCTGTTTGTCAATGTTGCAAGTTTTTGACCTGTTACGATGCGCTAAACCAGTATTAGCAGCATGGAAGACAGTCTCTGGCCTTGGTGTCAGACATAAATGTTTGCTGGGCTGGTTGAATCCCAGCTGTAATTTAACAGGCATCTGAACGTGGGGACGAGGACCTGTCAGGACACAGAGCAGGGCAGTACATAGCAGTGAGAGCAGCACGTACACCCGTCTGCCAGCAGCAACATGCTGCCCCGAAACCTGAAGGTTGATATCAGTTTAGGGTGAAGCAGTGAGCACCCAAATGCCTCAAAATCTGTTTTCCTGAGATTAGATGAAGTTCACACTATCTGTAGATCCACCTGGGAAGTCATTACGGGGCCTTGCTGTTTCCGTACAGTGGAGTTGTGTTGGCCTAGCCTTGGTGAGCAAGGCGATAAATCTGGGCTGCAGCTGCTCACTGTCCTTTGTGTCGCAAATTGCCCAGGCAGTTAAAAACATCTGCGTGCGTGCATGCATCAGTCAGTCCTGCGTTAAGAGAAGGCATGCACAGAGATAGGATTTCCCTGACAAAGAAGCTATGAAGGTCTGACAGAATGGGTCCTTCCAACACATTGGGGCAGGGTCCTGGCTGCCTGGGTCAGACCCTTTGGTGGGATGCGGGGCATTTCAGTCCTGCTTTGCTTGCTCTCAGTGAGCATTAGGCTTCAGTATCCTGAATAACTGGCAGGCGGTGCTGGGCGAGCTGGGGAGCCAGCCCTGAGAATGGACATGGCTCCAGGCCAGGTCCCACTTCCTTTTTGCACAGTCTGATAATGCAGGTAGTCTGGCGGAGGTCTCCGTCCTTGTGTGGGCACGTAGCACAGCTCCCAAGTGAGTGCTGCGTCGGAAATGTTTTGCTCTGCCTTCCTATCTGAATCTATGCTGAGTCGTATTTCTTTGCTGGTAAGGAACAGATCTGCTAGGAGGAGAAATTTACCCCGCACTGAGTGTAAACACAGATGGAAACATGGTGAAGCCCTTTTCAAAGTTAAGGGAATAAATCTACTTAAAAGACTGAACATCTGGGGCAGTGAAAGAGCAGGTGGAGAACTAACCCAGGTAAGGACAGTGGTGCTAAGGGATAGCTGTAAGGTGAGAGGGCACAGACTGTAGGGTAGTGGAAGTGTCTAAAGCGGGGAAATTACCCCAAAGAGTAAGAAAAGGCTTCAGAAAGGTTAACTTTTTGGATCTTTTTTAAAGACTCCTTTATTTTTTTGAGTCCTGTGAGTTGCATCCCAGGCACTTCAGATGGAGCAAGTTGGTAGGCTTTTCCCCTGAACTAATCTCATCTGACCTTTCTAAGGCAGCACATGAGGGACGCAGCCCCATGTCTCTTCCAGCTGCTGGGATAAGCAGGATTTTGCTCCCTGGTTAGGCAGCAGTCACTGTGCTGCAGAAGCTGCTCTGTGCATTGCCCTGGAAGGGCAGACCTGGCTTGTTCACGCCACTGGGAATCAGCTTCATGCTGATGGTTTGGTCAGCTCTTACGGTCCAAGCCAGAGCATTTTCTATGCTCCACAATAAAAGCACTCCTGGACAAAGGCCCTGGTACTGCAGGGCTTTATTCACTTGCCTAACCAAAAAGCTAAAAACATCGATAAGCCTTGGATGGCTGAGGAAATGTTAAATCGTGTTCCCCTCCCAGCCGTAACCTTGGCAGAAGCACAGCTCTGGCTGCTAAAGCCCTTAAAATGAACAGCCCCTGTTGCTCCTGATAGGGGTATAAAAATATAATTACTTGAAGAGTGACTTACGATTCAGTGAAACAAGGATCTCCTCCTTTTTGATTGAATTACGCAGCGGTATTCCTGGAAGACTGGAAGCAGATGGCAAGCTCTGGCCAGGCATTTAACAGCCTGAGTTACTGCATGGAGAGGATGGAGCTGAACAAAGCTGCAATATGCCGCTCCTGCCTTTCTGCTTGCCTTGGGTCACCATCATGGTGTATTCCCTGGGAAAGGAGAGGCTGGAGGATAGGGCAGGATGGTTTGCAGCAATGGATGGAGATGTGGAGCATGTCCAGTAGCAGAGGGCTTGTCTTGCAGCAGCGGCATACAGCTCAGGTGTCAGCAAAGAAAGGCAAAAATTTTGTTTCTGCAAACCCAGTGCTGGTTTGGTCCCAGGTAGGCACATTGTGAGAGCAATCCCAGTGTGTATTGTGTCAGGACCCCATGGACTTGGGAGGTGGCAACTGCCCTCCTGTCACGCAGGAGAGCTCCCTATCCCTCCAACCCCAAGAGGAGAACGGAAGAAGCAGATGGTCTCTTGGGCTGGGGTGGAACAAATGCCACCATATAATTTCTGCCTCGCTGCTCCTCCTGCCCCAATATATCTTGAACACGTCAATAAAATCAAATAGACTATTAGCAGCATGTCCTGTTATCAGCCATGGATGCGCGTGCTGTGCATTAGGCAGCCACGCAGCCTGCATTTTATGAAGTGAGCTGCTCATACCGCTGCTGGGGTTGCAGCAATTATCACATCCCCTCACAGCTGGGCGATACTATGGCTTTTATGAGCTACCCTAAATCAAAGTTTTCTTTTTAAACACAAATTAACAATTCTCTCCTTTTTTTTTTTTTTTAATGGCATAACAGCCAGCTGATTACTAGGTGAGACACAAATCTTGTTGCTGAGTTGTGCCTACTGCATTGTCTTTCTGATTATTTTTATCGAATAAGCAAATGTTCTTTTTGAGCTCTGAAGTCCTTACGAGGAAGACTCATTTTCTGCTACCATGATCTCTTTGTTGCGGGTGGGTGATGTATGAAAAGGAATTGCAAATAGCTGTTTACAGCAAGCAAAGTCACGGAACAGCCCACTTTAATTTCTGCTATCTGTCGGAGGCTGTTGTCGGTGATGGTCAAAATTAATTAAGCAGGAAGGAAGAGAGCAGGGAGGCAGTATGCATCCAGTTCTGACATTGAAATATTAATGGTGAGCTAATCAAGAAAGAGTATCTATGAATATCTAATCAGCTTATAGTTTGCATTTTTACTGATGCGGTGAACTTCTGGGCACCAGCCCTTTACAGGAGCTGTGGGGAGCGGAGGTGGGCTGCCTGCCACTTGATCACTCTATCTAGGAATAAACAAAGAGCTCGTGCCTGTGTCAGGGGCTGATGCACATTTGCCTTTTGCACCTCACAGCCCTGCTGCCACGGATGCTGCTGTGTCCTTCCCACTGTCACCTACAGCAGCCGGGTCAAAGTGTGCAGCCCACGGCATCCCTAATGCTGTGTTCCTTCCTCCCCAGTGCTAGAGGGGAGGCACTTGGAGGGCTCAGCTCCTCCAGGGTGGAGCTGCAGCATCTGTCCACATCTAGACCTTGGGCAAAAGCTCAAAACGGCATAGCCGGAAGGCAGGACCTCACGTGCTTGCTCCATGCCCAGTGCAGGACACCCCACGAGAGGCAGCAGGCTGTGTTCCTCTCTCTCCTGCCAGTGCAGACTGGTGTTTCCAAGTCGAGTTTCCAAGCTGTTTGTGGGGAAAGAGAAGGTGATGGTTGTGCCACAGAGCCAGGGTGCACTGCAAATCCCCCATGCCCAGTGCCTGCTCCGGGCACGCTGGCCGCAGCGGGGGCTCAGCCACTTTAGCCAACTCACCACACAAGCAGGGGAAAATAGGAAGAAACAATCCCATGGCAAAGCCGGGCTGATTCTCATCAAAGTCACAAAAGTAAGTGTCACCTTTGGATGCCAGGAGAAGTCAAGCGGCATTTCTGTCATCAGCGTAATGAGGGCTGTGGCTTTGGAGATTTGTATTGCTGTGTTTCTGTAAACAGGTCCCTCCTCTAACCTCCAGGAAATTGGATTTTGTGGGGCTGAGCAGTTTGTGGGCAGCAGATAACAGCAGGACTGATAAGCAGAAATCTGTTTACACACTCACTCATATCTAATGCTACAAGTGGGCAGGGGACTGCCTGGGTTTCTCTTTTTTTTTTTCCTAATGCTATCAAATTTAATCCTTGTGGCTGAATGTCTTGTTGCTGCTTAACAGGTGGGTATCTGAACTGGGCAGTTTTAATGGGTAACAAATGTGAAAATAACTTCATGTGAGGCAAAAGGATAAAGGTAATAAGTAAATCTTAAATGAAAATAAGGAAGAATTGAGTGGCGATCAGTAAGGAATAGCGTACCTACACTCTCCCGTGCAAGGTGGTATTTCACATATCACCAAGTTAGTAGGAACTGGACAGAAAGGAGAGAGTCCTGGCATGTCACTCTGACAGCAATGGGGAATTTCTGGGACAGGAAAATGGAAAGCAGATGGTATCAGTTAAGAACAGCAGGAAGGTATCAGGGATGTCCAGGAAGGTGGTGGAGCCCACTGGCTGCATCTGTCCCCACGGTCTGCGGGAGTGAGAAACCCCCTTGCTGCAGGTGTGTGGGCACCACGATGCCCAGCTCCAGTTCCCCGGGGGCTGGCAGTGGAGTGAGCAGCAGGGATTTCTCCAGGAGGAGCACTCTGAAACGTGCTTCCCTCTGTTGCTCCAATATAACCCAAATCTGTCAGCCTTTAGGGCTTGCTGGGAAGGTCATCTGTGAGCAAGGCTAATTATTTCAAGAAAAGCAGCAGGCTAATGCCACTAACCTGCTCCGGGGAACTGAGCTCTGCCCTGTGCCTTGGCTGCATAGCTGCACGCGAGCTGCAGGGAATTATGGATGTGCAGGGGTGTATGTTAAGCCCACAGGTATAAGCAGATCCTACTGTCATGTACCTTGAGCACAGAGAAGGAAACACACTTTTTTTATAGCTGATTCATTCAGTTATCATGAAAGTGCCGTTGAAGCCAAAAGGTAGCATCTCTTCTTTCAGCCATTTAATTTTCTTTAATCTGCTCTTGACATTTATTGAAAGAAGTGTTTTACGCACATCAAAGCCAAAGATTTCAAAAAAATCGCAGGAAAAAAAAAACCTTAATGTCAGTCCAAGGGAGGATATGGTAGCAAACATGAGATGAAAGACTCTAGTTTCTACAAGGAAAGTCTGTGCAAAACGAGAGGTCACACTGATCTGTGGTCAAAGGGCACTTCATTTGCACCTCTGACAGTAGCTGCAAGTGGTGGGCTTTGTATGTTGTGACACCTTCAGCAATTTAAGCAAGGTTGTCCTTGATATGAACAGGTTTAAAAGTAAAAGATGCCTTGATAACATGGCTTTTCAGAAGCTTCTTCACTTGGGCAAAGTTTCCCATGGCTCTGCCCAGTGTTGGCTCAACTTGCTTTGCCTGGGGCAGTGCGCACAGGGCTGCGGGCAGAGCTGAGCCATCCTTTGCATTCACTCTCCATAAGTGAGTGTTGCTGCTTCTCACATGATTAAATGAGCCAAAGCACTTGACAAACTGAAAGAGCTGCTGAAAGTGAATCCAGTGGAGGGGCCAATCCTGCAAGATGCCTCCGGATGTGTTGAGCATCCCGAATGCCAAAACTGAAGAAGGAGAAATGTAAAAGATACCCAGAAAACTTCTGCATTTAGTTCATTTTACATGGGTAGAGGTAACAAGCTGTCACACGTTAATTTATAGCTCAGTTGTATGCTGATTGCAAAGTACACATTTCCAGCCAGCAATCATTAGTAAATCACTTTCCCACCAGTTCTCTTGGCATATAAAAGAAATTTCTCCCTTCCTGACATTTAAAAAAAAAATCCTAGTAAGTTATACACTCCATGACTTTATAGCATTTTTAATATTTAAAAGAAGGCTAGAATCTATAACCTCAACCTTTAACAAATGTACAGTAACACGATAACAAATTTGCCTTGAACAGCTGCTATCTTGGTACCAACTGGCATGAAGAGGAGGGAATTGGCTTGTTTTCAGATAATTACCATAATTGTAGTGACACCGTTTGGATCAAATCTAACTGCTTTCCTGCTGCAAGTTGGATAATTTAATAATTGGTAGAATTTAGACTGACAGTAAAGGTAAAGTCAGTGTATGGTGGGTAAATTAGCAGGCACCTCCCTGCTTTGCTGGTGCAGGCTCTGCTGCTCTTGCTGTGAAGTTCAGCAAAATCTCTAGGTTTTGCTGCTTTTCTTAAGTCCTTCAACTGGTTCACATCTTTGCTGTTTTCCTGATGCTTGACCTGATGAGACCACATTTTGCACCTTTTGAACCTTTTGATTTGAGATAAATCACTTCAGTTCAGTCCTACCCAAATTACTACTTTCTTTGTGCAGTGAGTATTTTTAGCTGTCCTAGTTCTGCTGGGGGCTTGTCAGAGCTCTGCACTGAAAGTGGATTAAACCGCAGTCAGGTGCTTACAGGCAGCAGCCAAATGCCTTTCCCGGAGGCTGAACCCAGATCCTCCAGAGCAGGGCTTGTTCCCCTGGCCAAACCCTGCCAAGGTGCGGGGGTGGTGGGGAGCAGAGCGTGTCAGATGATGCACTGGAGGGAACTTGTCCCCTTTGTGTCTTGTGCTTGCTGTTTGTTGGCCAGCATGAAGGGGACTCGGCGTCTCCAGTCCTGACAGCTGCCCGGCCAGAGTCCCAGGAGCAGGGCCGCGGCAAGGTAAGGCTAGGAGGTAGCTGAGGCTACTAGGGAAAGACAAGAAGGTTTTATCAGATCAGCTGGGCATTTTTGCCAGGAAGTTGTGAAATGGAGCAGAGCGCTGAGCTGGTGCCTCACAGGGTTGGTACAAGTACCGAGAGCTTTCTTGCAGTGCCCATCCATGGCCTTGCTCTGCCTCCATTTCTGCTTTGCAGTGCAGAGGTGAAAACACCTGACAGCAACACTGACAGGGCCCAAGGAGAGGGGTCTACTGGAGCTTTTCCAGTCCCCAAAGAAGAGAGATTCTTAGGGCACATTTGCTTATTTTGCTTCATGCCCCTGCTGCTCTCTGTGGCTTTTCTGCTTTCCCCAGGCTGAGCCCAGACACCTCTGTCCAAAACCAGAGAGGTCCAGGAGGCTGTGCCAGACCTGCAGGGTGAGCAGACTTAATGACCACTGGGGCAAAGCAGAGCGCCTCCCACCTGTACCAGTTACAGCAGAGCTGTGCTCTGCCATGATTTGGGCTGAACCAGGCTCTCCATCCCACATGTATTTTTGATGGGTCCCAATAGGTGAGGCAACTGCTGATGTAGGTCTGCAGTGCAGCCTGTGCCCGGGGTTCTGGGGGATGCCCAGCTCATCCCACGCTGGGGAGAACTTTGGCACAAAGCAGGCGAAACGCTCCTCTCTGTAATAAACCTGTCTGCCAAGATGAGGTTGACGGCTCCATCCCAGCCTCTGGTACCCGGGCACACACACAACACTGGCGCAGGAGGGAAGGGGAGAGAGATGACTAAAAAAGCAAATCCCATCTCTGTTTCTCCAGGCTCTGGTCTCTGGTTTAGCGGTGGGAAGGAGTGGGAGTGTGTGCTGGACCAGGGTTGCCACGCTGGGGCTACATGCCTGGGAGTGGCTGGCTGATCCCCACATGTCCCAGCTCCCTGCCCCTTGCACAGAAACTGCAGGGTAGCCATTCCCTTGCAGCATTCCCTGCCCCTCTGTGATTTATTGCTGCCAGGAGGCTGTGCATGTGGAGGTGGCATAAATCTCACCAAAAGAGAGAGAAGGAGGAAATTTGCATTCGCTCCCTCACTGGCATATTGAATACGGCTTCCCAGTTCACTGCTGAAACCCTGAGTGGGTCCCAGGCAGAAGGCTGAGGCACTTCCCTCAGTATAAAACAGGGCCAGTGGTGGGGCTTCCATTCCTGCCAGAGACGGCTCCCACAGCCAGCAAGGAGCAGCTCTCCCACTCAGCCCAATTATCCCTAGATTAATTTCAATCCACCTCTATTTATATTCTGTGGTATCAACCTACCTAATTCTGTAGTGTATGCAGGCTTCACTGTGCTCCCCTCTACAGATCTCCCAGCAACCACAAACCCTTTTAGTAGCTTTTTCTCATTCAGACCTTCTGATCCTCCTAGTCGTTTCTGCTGCATCTCACCCATCTCCCTCCAAGTTGCTTCCTCCTCCTGTGTAAGGCCTCCAAAGCACTCCCTGGGCTGACAGTCAGTGTGCTCGAGTTAAAATCCTGAAAGCTGCTACTGGAAAGAAGGCTACAGAAAGCAATTAGGGAGATTATAGTGAGACCCTGATCATGCTGCTGCAATGGCTCTGAATGTCCTGTCACGAGCAGCCAGCCTGGACTAAGAGGCTTTCAAATGAGCAAAGAGAAAAGCCTGGCAATTTTTGTCTCTGAGATTACATTTTAACTGGAAGGCCATCAGTATTTTCATATGTCAACAGTAAATTGGATACAAAGCAAACGAAGAAATGCAAGAGAACAAGAAGAAAGAAAGGTAGATACAACACATTAATCAGAGGCAAAAGTTGGAAGCAGTCTGCAAACCTCTGCTTCTGCATGGGCTGACAGCTGTAAATAGCATATTGAAGCAATGGAGGAAGTAAAGAATTAATTACCGTTCTGAGACCCAATCCCACCTCCAGCCACAGGCAGCATTTATTAAGATCTCACTGAGGCGGGAAAGATTGAACAAGGGACTCGGGGGACTATGAAGGGGAAAAGAATTAATCAGTTTATCTCAGGAGACTGGAGAAGTCAGATTAAATAAAAACTGGAAGTGAAATGAAGGGGTGAACAAAGTGGTTGGAAACCTGGACCTATTTGAAGGAGAAACTCTGGAGTGATGGCTGGGAGGACTCCCAGGGGCTCTAGTCTCCCACTACAGAAGCTGGGGAGCTTTGGGGAGAAAGGCTGAGAGTTTGCTTGAATTCTTTCATAGGTTTAGAAATGTCACATTTAGGCCTCTTTCTTCCTTTGCCTGGCTGAAGGAGGCCATACAAGGTGCCCCCAGCTCTCACACCTCTGATCCTCGCTCCAGTGCATCACTGAAGTGCCCAGGTCCCCCGTGCCCCAGTGTCACTGAGACCTGAGAGCTGTTCCCCAGCCTGCCGGAAATTCCCTGGTAGCCAAGGGGGGGCAGGAAGGGAAACTGAACCCAGCTGAACGAATAGATGTCCAAATCCTACATGTCCCCCAACCAACACCCTAAAAGGAAAATCTTTGTCCCTGCCCATTGTCAGCCCAGTGTTTTCCATCACAATAACATTCAATTATTTCTCTTCTAAAGTGTACAACGTTTTCTTCCCTCTTTTGTGTTGTTGCTTTTCTGCCTGTCCCTCTGGGAAGGGTCACTGGGCTTCCACATTCCTGCTGCGTAATGAGCTGTGACAAACGCTGCCAATGGTGACCAGCGCTGGGGTCAAAGAGTTTTAGTGGGCGTTGAACACCAACGTCACGGGGAGGGAGCACGTCCCCAGCTTGTGAATGGGTGTCCATTGCCAAGCGCCTTCCCCTTCATGCAGCTCAGTGGCAGAAACTTCAGGGAAGCCAGATTAGAGACTTGTCTTATTCTTCCCCTTTGAAAATCCCAAGCCTGATATACAGCCATAAATAAAAACATCTCGTGCAAAGTAAACAGTGAATGGGGGAACACACTTTCTCCTCCTTAATAAATTAGAATCATAGAATCGTTTAGGTTGGAAAAGACCTTTAAGATCATCGAGTCCAGCTATTAGAAGTTTACCCTCAGTAGAAGTTTTCGTCTTCAGGAAACAGGAAAGCATTCCTATTTTTCTGGCATATCCAGAAATAGGCTCATTCGAGAAAGTCCTTGAGGAAACACAAAATGCATATCCCAGAGGACTGTTTCTTCAAACACCAATAGCATTGATTCAGAAGAGAGACACCAAAGACCTCCTTGTTGCTGGCTGCAACAGAAACACTTCCAATAAAACTACTATTTAGAAAGTTCCTGACTTTATCATATCTGCGTCTTTCACAGAAGGACAGCTCTGTGCCTATATTTTAGCAAGCTTCCAGGTTGCTGGAAATTACTTGTTATAGTAAAGCACAGAAAACAGCAACGGAGGTTGCAAGGAAAAGAGGCTATATTAACAGCTGTGTTGGGTAATAATTCTTAGGATATCGGAAAGCTTCATAGCAGGAAAAGGTTTTTCCCTATGTTATGCCAAAAAACGGTCAAAAAAAAGGTATGTTCTGCTGATTCTGTAGTGGTATTTCCTAGCAAAACCACTAAATACTCTTTGGTATGTTAGCTGGAGTTTAATACACGCAAATGATAGTAGGGAGGGATGTGCACTGCAAATTTCTATCCTGGACCTTCAAAACCAGAAATACATACAAAGATATATCTCATTCTTCTGCCAGTGAAGTACTGCTTTTCAGCATTTTTGGGGTGTATTTATTTGTCCAGTCCAGTTTTAAATATATTAGTATATCAAAGCACAAAGTGTTTTTCACAAACTGAGGCTAACATGGCATGAACACCATCCTAACACCATATAAAATGTGGAGCACTAAAGACTCTCTCAGGGATAACCCAGCAAACTGTTGCATTACAATTTTCATCATGAGAATCACTGCAAATAATAAATCATATTGCGCTTCTCATGTTTTGGGTATTTCAAGCACGTATGATAAGGAAAAGCAGCTGTCAATTAAGAAAATGAGACTGCCTTCTCTGTAGAATCTGGAACAACTTTCACAAAATGTTGAAAGTCACCAACTCATCTCGTGGATGCAAAATAATGAAAGCATCCAAAAGATGGTTTCACAAGATGTGAATCACTATATTATAGCTAATGGGTTTTGAAACCTGGCACTTGAAAGCCCTATGTGTACGTAATGCATCTCTGCCATCCTAACCCCCTGATGCCCAGCAGCGGTACAGCAGGGATTAACCTGGTCACTCTGACCCTGCACACTAGCTGAGTCGTGTCAGCCCATTCCCCTCAAGGCAGAACTGACCTCAGATTTAAGGTGAACGAACCACCAAGCCACAGCTGTAGGCAAGACTTCAAGTAAGAAAGAAAGAACGAAAGAAAAAAAGAAAGTATGTTTCCCGACAAATGCATTATTTTTCAAACAGAAACCAGCCAAAGAACGGAATGTGAAGCTGGCGCAGAAATATATTCCTCTTCAGAAAACTAACGAAAAGGATGTCTGCTTGGGGGTACAGATAAGACAGGAAATTATTTCTGCTTTCTTTACTACTAAATTGGAGTTAGAATCTGAAAGCTGGAAGTGGAAGGGTGTCCCTGAACCACCTCTGCCTCCCAGGGTCCTGCGAGGACCAAATTTCAGTCTTTGGGGTGTACGGACCTGATTGCACCCATCTGCTTTCTTAGGAGTTGGTGCTGCACAGTGATACCTCACACACACACACACTGAGACAACCATTAACGAACCAAGAAAAGACAAAGTCTCCCTGTCACTTTTCAGTCAGGCTTTTCAAACGTGGTGGTGAAATACTCAGTGCATCTCACTTTAATGCCCCTAGGGTTTATTGATGGATCCCAAAATTAGATCAGCAGACCCCGGCAGGCTCAGCAGCCTAGCTGGGCTTGTTACTTTAATGAAACGCTAATTGCTGCTTCTGCAGTCTAAAAAAGTGCCTTTGGTCCTGCAGCAGCTTCAGTTAAGCAGTGTTAATTGCCAGAGCTAATTATGTTGCTGTTGCTCCTAGATACTGGTTCAGGTTAGGTCTATAAACAATAAAAACAGCAGCCAAACTGCTGCAGCTTGGCTGGTGTGACCTGTGCAAGGCTGTGGCTCTGCTGAAGGCGTCACCCTGCTCTCGATGCTTTCTGCACACAGCAAGGCATGGGCCAGGTGCTCTGCAGGGGACAGAGGCTGCACCCTGAGATGGTGCCACCCACTCTGCACAGGACAGGACCAGGGAGGTGACAATTTCTAGACAAGAGACCTGGCAGCACATCTTCTTGCTAAAATTTTTAGGATTTCAGTTTTGAGAGAAAATACTGAAAAAAGCTTGCCTTTCTGCAGTTCCATAGGTGCAGATTCTATTCATCTCTTTAAACAGCTATCCTGAAAAGGCCTGAAATTTCTTCTGTGTTGCAATTAGTGGAAAGCAATAAGCAAACAGAAGATTTGGGGCTCCTCTTCCCCAAGCAAAAAAACTCTCCAAACACCTTTGTGGTTGTACATCCGATGTCTGTTTCATGGATGAAATTCCCAGCTGAAAAGGTGCAGTACACCAATTAAAACACCAGAACTTTCTAAGACCTTTCTGAAAAACAAGCTTACTGTTAGGATAAAATATTTGCTGTTACAACAGCCCCAACAGCCTCCTATAATTGCTCCAAAGGGGTTATGCCTTGCTGGGCCCCTTGGAAACCACTGCTTTGGGACTGGCGGCAGAAGCAGCCTGGCGTTGGCAGCTCTGCTGCCATTGCAAAAACCAGCGTGAATCTTCACCAGGACGCTGGTGGCCAAACAGGAGCAGCCTGGGACAGCCACGAGGAAGGAGATTTCTCTTAAGCTCGGCCATGCTGCCTTATTGCTCTCCTCCCCTGTGCTGGAGAGGAACAAAACAAAGAGGGCAATGCTGTAGGTTATTATTCTGGAGAGGACTTTACAGAATCCTACTTAGGGAACATGCGGTAAAATAGATTTTTATCTCAGATCCAATTAACAGCTGAGTTACGGGACTCAAGTGAAATAAAGGGCAGTGAATCTCCAAGACTCTATTTACATGATTTATTAGAACACGGCTGTCTGCAGGAGCGGGCGGCAGCCGTTATGTTTAATTTATGAGGACACAAGGGGGAAAGGGCTCAGCAACCAAGCTGTTGGGGGGTTCCTACCCCAGCAGTGCAAAAATTCTCCTACAACAAAGGCACTAACAGCTCCCCTCCCACCAGTATTGCTGGCTGTTGATGGGACTAAATGGTGTGTCAGCCATGGCTTGCCAACTGGGCTTGGCAGAACTGCCAGTTGAAAAGCACTGTTCATTTCCTCTGACTGGTTTCAAAGTTTATGCAGAGGGAAGAGCCAAAGCTTAGAGATCCAGAGGTAAAAAATAGATGAATTCCCAGCCTTACAGCTGAAACCAACAAGCGTCAATGCATTTAGTAGGAGTTCTTGCAGCAAGCATGAAGAAGGTGAAATGAGTCCTCTCATCTCTGTTTCTGAAACTTCCCATTTTAAGCATCTTCCAGGCCAGAAAAGGATATTTGAGCTGACAGCCTTGGAAGAGCTCCACCACTTGATGTTTGTGTGTTTGTAGAGGAAGCACAGAAGGATTTTCAGTGACAGATGAAATCTGCAGTCCTTCTAACACACCAGTTAAAGTGATTTTGCCTCTTGAAAGCCAAACTATAAGGTTTCTATCAAAGAGATGTTTGATATCAGGAAACTAAGTACTGTGAGAAAAATGGAGAGTGCCCATAGTTTTCTCATATTGCAATCGGTGTTCGTATAAAATTGCTGCTTTCCCTGTCTTGCATAGCAATGCACAGTAGTCAGACCAGCTGCTGTTTAATTTTTTTTTCCTTTATTTAGTTTTTTCAGAAGCTGCTGATGTACAGTGGTAGGAAAATACAACCACAAATAATGTGATTGTCTATAACTGGCTGTTCTCAAGAAAAGTGTTTTTAAACACTTCAGTGGTGTTCTGAGTATCTGTTAAGAAGAGAGGCTCTGGTGCCCTGTTGTATCACTATCACAAAATTGGGTGCTCCAGAGGGAAGGAGCCTAATTAGGCTTATTATTTATTACTACAGCAGCCTTAGATTTGGCAGATCCCCTCCCAGCAAGACTGTGTTCAGTTCCAGCATATGTTGTTTGGATCCATAATTTGAACTTAAAAGCTAGAAGTACTTTTTTCCTAATGGGTAGATGTGAGCTTTCTTCCAAATCTCTACAGGAGGTGGAAGGCTCTCCCGGGGAGGGGTTGCCTTTTTCAGTTAAGTGTTTCTCTAATGGGTTCAGTGAGAAGCAGTACTGACACATAGCAGAAGGATCAGAAATCAGCCTTACAGTTGCAATTTAAAGCTTCTGTTCCCAACCACCTTCTCAGCTTCTCTGTTCACCTTATTCACTCAATCTGTTCTCTCATAAGAAAACCAGGGATGTCTCTTGCTTGATTCCAAAAGCTGACTTAAATAACATTTTTTAATGCTCATAAATACAGTTAAAATATAATTTGCAGAGTAAGAGCCATCCATTAGAAATCAGGTTGCTACATTTAATTTTCTTCTGTCAGATAGAGAGCCAGGGATGCTGACAGACTGCTTGTAAGGTGAACTTCGAATGGGACCAAGTTTTAACAAAGTCATTTGTGCATATTGCTACCTAAGATCCTGCCACACAAGTATCTCCAAGGTTTGGTATTCCTGAGTGACTGCTAACGCAGCTCTCAGAGGCATGTGAAACACGACACAGTAAGACAACTGAGCCGTATGGGGAGTTCTAGGCAATTGCTCTCACTGTCAAAGGAGTTGTGATCTCGCGTGTTCCAATTTAGGGAGCACAAGAGAAACAGCAGAAAACACGTTTTTAAATGAAGGGCAAGAAAAATGTTAGATAAATGCATCATTAGTTAAGTCTCTCCAACAGAAAGCTACTGTAATGTTTTTCCAGCAATATTTCATCCAATTCCTAGGTTTAAGACAATAAACCCTACAGTTCATAACATGTATGCTCATTTTAAAATGGGATCTGTCTTCCTCAGTAGTGCTTTGGCATAGAACTTACTTACAACTCCACTGTGCTGAAGTAGCACATGTTTATTTTCCTCTTTTGAGAAGACAACAGCACAGAGTGCTACCCCCAGAACACAGCAGAGATGGGTATGGTCTCCTCTTGCAGGAGTAGCAATGCTTGAGTTTCACTAGAAATCAGAAGACAAAATTCAGCCTCTCAGGGACATAGGGTTGTACTAGGAATTAAAACCAGGTCTCCTGAGCTACAGACAACACTAACCCAGCCACCCCTCCTTATTAGAAAGGGTCATTTTTCTCATTTCCTTCTTCCAGATTTGCAATGGCAAGGGAGAAGATGCTTGCAAATTTAGCTAAAAGCTTTCAACCATATTCCCACAAGCACCAGTGCAATGGCTGTTGCACACAGGTGCCAAAAAAAGCATTATTTGAAATACAGATGAGATCTAGGGTACAGGACAGAAAGGGATTTGTTTTAATTCCTTCCCCTGCTCCCTTCCCCTTGCTAGCCCTTCCAGTAGAGTTCCCATAGGTTTTGTTGGAGCCACATGGGATGCTAGTCTCCAAGCATGACTCCCTGGGGTACAGGGCAGAAGAACTGTTGCTGCAGAGTGAGGGCTCGGCAAGGAGCTCCCCTTCCATCCTACCGGACGCAGGCTGCCAGCAGGGAAGCATTAGGGGCAAAATGGTTCCTCTGGCTCCTTTTCAAGAACTTGGACACAGAACCCATTTTATCATATTCCATTAGAAGGAAGTCAGCAGTCAACCCAGACCAAGTTCTAGAAAAGTCAGTGCAACATTCCAGGGTTTCAGTTTTATCAGGTTATTCAAAGTGTGGCAGCCAAGTAGTGACTGTTAACAAACAGCCATTAGCACTGTTATTATTTACTGTCCTCAAGCATCTAGTACTGCATGGTGCACAGCAGAGGGGAAGGAATAGGAGGCACTTGCTCCCAGAAATCTACGGCTTAGATTTAGTCATCTCCCCCCTTCCCCCATCAAAATCACTGCGAGCTCTTAGTTTGAAGTCAGTGTTGTCACTGGCAGTAATTAAAACCATAACAAGAGCCACAGCCAGTGTCTCTGCTGGGCACTGGAGTGCCATGCACAAGGCAGCGGAGGACCTGGCTCAGCCCCTCCTAGCAGTTTAAGCTACCATGCATTTTGTGTTGCAGCAGGTCTGGCTAGCACATACATGGGGCGGTTACCATGGCTCACATGACAAGTTGTAACCATGAGTTGGGATGGTCTGATGACTTGCGATCATCGCACCATACTTAAATGGTCACGTACGACTTTGCTAACTAGCAATTGCTTGGCTCAGCTTCACTCCTCTTCCCCACTCAGCCCCAGGCACTCACAGCTTGCTTCGGGGTGCTCCACACCCCACAGTAAACCACCCTGCAAAGCCTGTGGCTCATATTCTCCATCAAGCTTCTCCCCCCACCCCTGCCGACAAACTCATCTTTAAAAACTGTGTCAGCTGCAAGGATGCAGATGGTCGCATTTGCATCAAACAACTTTTAAATTATCATTCAAATTAAATTAAATTGAAAATGCAATGAGCTGTTCCTGTAGATCTAGGCGCACAAAGACAAGTTAATGAAGGTCACATTTGTTACCAGTGAAGAACATTTAAACTGTATCATGCCTAGCATGGTATGCCATTAGAGTAACATGCCTTTCTAAATAAGGATAAATTACTCTTGAAGGCCTTGGGCAGGATTACTCCCTGCTCCCAGGAAAGGCTGGTCTTTGGGACCTTTGTAGTTCAAACAGGGAGGAGTTGTGCTGAGTTGTCCAGCAGAGCACCAGCAAAACTCGGCCGTGCAGCGTGAGGCCTTGGGCATCAGTTTGGGTCCTGCCTGCTCTCCTTGCCCGAATGCAAAGCCAGGCAAGCCTGGAAAGCCCTTCATCACTTAGCTGAGAGGCATGCCTTCAGACAAGAGAGCTATAGTTTTGCAAACGTGCCATCTGCATGCCTCTGGTTGTAATTGCCTCATTTACACACACAAAACTGTGTGCCTTTTGCCTTGTGCTGCGTTTGCAGTCATCTTTGAAAAACTACCCTGTAATGGCTTTTGTGACATCCGTCATCTTCATGGCTCTGTGTTGTCACAACGATGTCATACAAATTAACCATACCTATTTCCATCTGCTGAGATGAAAAATGTAACCAGTTTGGATTGCAAGTGGCAGAGGACAGGCTGCCTCTTCCTGTGGCTTCCCACAGACCAGCTCTGACACCAGGCTGGGCTCTGGCAAACACTGGGTGAGTGCAGGAACCAGGCATTTGGCCAAGTGACTTGAATCCAGGCAAGTACAGAGCAAAAGCCTGAGCAAGACAACGCAAAGCAGAAATTTGTCATTACTGTTCTTTCTCTCTTCTTTGCATGATGCTGCACCTTATCTACAACTGCTGCAGGCCACGTCACATGCTTCATCCTGAGAAATGAACTATCATTTAGTGTAGGAAAATAAATAGCAAAAATACATACCAAATGCTCCTTAGCAACAAAGCTCTTGTTTTCACACATCCTCTGTTCCACACTCAGGTGTGAAGTCAGATGCTGAGAGATCAGAGAAACCTGTGAAATGGGGAGTAATAATTGGTGAGATTTTTGGCATCTGGAGGTAGTTTTTGCAAGAAAAGGCTTAAGAGCTGCTGGTTTGCTTTAGTAGTAGCCTGCCCTCTCACAGAAAAGAGCTAACACCTGCCATCAAAAGGGGACTAATGCACTTGCTTTAATTAGTCACTGAGGTTTTAGTTGCTTGAAAGTGACTGCATGCATCCAAAATCTTAGAAAGCAAATGTTATAAAATCCACCCATCTGCCTTTCTGACATAGTCTAACAAAAGCAGTCAAGTCACAGCTGAATGCAGTTGATAATTCCTTGCAACAAGAGTCACCGGGTTCAGTTACTGAGCTGAGGACACTGGATAAGGGGGTTAACCCCATCTGTGAAATGTGCTGCTGGGAGGTAGTGACTTGCCTTTGCTTACTCTGAGAAGAGAATTGCTTGGATTTTTTCCTAAATGCTCATAGTGGTTGTAAATCTGAGGAAAGCCCTTTTGATCTCAGTGGATGATGGTCTTATTTGTATCAGCACAACTGAGAACAAAATCTGGACCTGAGTGTTCTACTCAAAGCAAGCTTTTGTGTGATGGCATCTGAGAAATTGCAACAACTGGAATTAAACTATTTTACATAATCCATTCATAAGATACTGCTCATAAATAATAGTAGGAAAACAAAATGTCAAGCCAAACTGATTAAAAAACAAGCTTGAAAGCTTCCTTACAAATGAGAGCCACAATAGTAGCTCAGCAGTGAATGGTGATTTACTCTCCAGTTTGTAAACCAATTTATTTATCAATAGTTGAAGTTAAAAGATTATGCAAAAATAACAAAGTCAAGGATATGTGACTAGGAGGAATGTATTACCACGGCTGCCTATCTGGGTTCAACAAAAGACTTTTACACTTTGTCTTCCTTTCGATAATTGCAGAACAACTCTCCATCTAAAACAACAGCCTCCCTCTGGGCATGGGAGTGGACTTCTAGCCCCTGTTTCTGTGGCTCTGGGGAGGTGAGTTAAATGGCCCCGATCAAGGAGGTCTCGGACTTCATGGGGTTTACTGGTGTCTTTTGCCACTGTTGACTGCTGTGGTAGGTGACAAGCCTGTGGTACAGACACAGCTTGGTTACTATCCCTTGCAAACTCAATGACTTATTTAGAAGAGATGAAGATGTTAAGTCTTCCCATTGAGTTTTCTTGCACAGCATCAAAGTGTTGCAAATAGAAGCATTTGCACTGTCAGTTCATGTCCTCCTAGGAATCTCTATGGGAAGGAAATTTTTCCTCTTTAGATGTTCCATTAGAAACTGCTGGTGCAGAATCCATCAAATCCATTAAAAGTCCATTAAGTCTGTAAGGCTGCTGTTTGTTTTCCTGTGTTGTCTGAAGAATTTGGAAGGCTACAAGCTGTATGCTGCCTGTGGCAGATTATCCTGGCTGGCTGTGTCTTCTGGCTGCAATATCCTATATGCAATATGGATATGTGGTTTTGAAAGATGAGAGGATACAAGGCACTTTTAATATGCCTGGATGGCTCGGCCAGTGCCTTTGAATTACATTACACAAAAAGGACAGCAGTGGAAGACAGACAATAAATGAAGGCCAAGAAGTTTGGCCCAAAATACACCATGCCATTTTGCATCAGAACAATTCTGAGTCTGAGACATTTGCTCTTTGGTCAGTTCTGAATTGTTCATGCTCCCCTAATAACTACATCAGCAAGTGACACTTAAATTATAACTATATATATATAACTATATATATGTATAACATATATATATTAAAATAAGTTGAAGATCCATGGTACTGAGTATGACAACTACCTTGTGTATTGGCCTGAATGAAAAATCACATAGGATTAATATCCCATAGCATTTTACCAACTTGTATTAACACATCAATTTTAACATATATGCAAAGGATAATTTCAGGTAGCACCACGAAATAGCTATTTCTAAGATAAAACAAGGCACAACGATTCTGTGCAACCTAGAATGACCAAGGGCTTTAGGCAGAGCAGACTGCATAGGACACAGGATTAATCTTTGTAAACTAGTGTCAAGCCAAGTGGAGAGTCCAAGCCAAGGTTGTCCCAACAAGCAACACGCAGTGATGATATTTTGATAAAACCTCATGACACCCTGTTCTGAATTGGTGATGTTGTACAAAGATGCAGCATCTCAGACCCTTGCAGGTAGCAGGCAGATACACCTGGTACAGCGCAGAGGTCAGACAGCGAGCGTGTGAGATGCTTGTCTGGTTTGTTACAGCCTCCTGGGAAATTTGTTTGGGTTTGGTTAACTTGACTTTTAAATGCAGGCATCCTACAGAACGAAACTTCCCTGAATGACAAGTCTGATGTAGTTAAACAAAACCATTTTTGAAATGCAGAAATCCAAACGTGATTAAAATGCAGGTTGTCCAATGTATATTTCATCAAGGCTAACCATGAACAATCCTTTTAAAATATTTCCTTTTGATGGCTGGCTGTTTATTTGGATTCAGTGAATGCAGGTTTGGTGAAAGAGGGTGTCAAACAGGTCAAGAGGCGAGACGGACACTGTGCCCTAGAAATTCAAGCCTTTATTATCTGGTCTCCATGGGATTTCCTTTCCTACATGGAAAAATGTGTGGTAATGCCATAGCAACAACAAAGGAACAAACATAGCAGGACATGTCTCTGCTGTTTAAGGCTTAGTAGGCTGGGTTTTGTAAATGACTGCATTTCCAGAGCAGTTATTTTGCTTAGAGTAGTATAAACAATGAGAAGCTGAACTAAAGGCACAAGAAATAAGGATGAGCAGCTTTTCATCTTCTCTTTGAGGATTTGTCTGTAAGGCAAAAGGAGCCTTATAAATATTAAGGACAAGTTGAAAAATCCCCATTTTAATTTTAAACTGATTTCTCTCCCTCATCTCTTACCAAACTTATAGAAGAAGCATCCTTAAGCCCCACGATAAACCCTTCACCCTGTGTGGGTAAGCACAGCCGTCTGCAACTGCATGCATTCTCTGCCAGCCAGTTCCCACAGGCGAAATTACTGTCTGCTTGTTAGGCAAAGGGACTTTGCTTAAGGAGTCAGGAGCTAAATGGTCCTTAGGGCACCTGGGATATCAATGGAGATTCACAAAACTGGAAGAGTCTCCCTTGAGTGCTGCACTTTAAGGCTGGGCAGCTCCCCAGGGGAAGGTCCTGCTTGGAATGGCACAGGCCAGCCATGGTGCAGTACGTATGCAAGCAGGACATACAGGGAGGCATAGGCTGCCTTTTTTTTTTTTTCCTATGGATTTGATCTAGTATTTCACAGGAACACATAACCCAACAACAATGCTTTTAAAGCCTTTTGCAAATGGTAGATCAGCATGATTTATCAAAATCAGGTTATAATCATGACACTGATCTGTCAGTCAGCAGCCCCAGAGGAAAGATTTTGCAGCCCTCCTATAACCTTTAAGATCCTTGACACGAAATGCAAGGCTTCCTGAGCTGCTTCATGACCTTATTTGTAACCTTCCTTTCACAAGCCATTATTCTTCACGCAGTGAGCCCAGATTGTAAAGCCCATCAGCACCTCTCACGGAAGAGGTCTCGGCTTAATACTCAGTCTGGCTATCGTATTTCAAACCAGCTCTTTATCAGAGGAGACCAAAGTCATGCCAAGAAAAGATGTAAGAGGTATGTGTGTAAGAAGGAAAAAATCTCTCCAGTTTTCAGGAAAAACAGCTAACTACATTTCATAGTCACCCAGTTTTTGCTGGAGTACATCTAAAAGAGTAGATTCAGTGCCTTCATTTGCAAACCTATTCTACAAACCCATCACGGGTTCTGCAAAACAATACCTTTGACCTCAACCTCTGCCCACTCCTCCCGGTCTGCCCAGAAACCTCAATTAGTCATCTGGTGTAATGTTGTGATAACTGCTTTGTAGTTTTAACTGTTTCACTCAGATCACCTCTCAAGGGAGGGCGCCGGCGCCTCAGAAAATCCCTGCCCTTGTGCAGAGGGAGCAAGTGCTCCGTGTCTTCCCTAGACCAAACCCTTCAATCGTCTTCTTTGAAGCCTGAATCTTAGTTTATTCAGGCTCTCATCACAGGAGAATGCCAGCATTTAATTTATAACTTACCTAGTATTATACTGCCTCTGATTTCACTGTGTGTTTCTTTGAAAAGAGTAGCCAAAGTTGAGCAGTATCCAGAGCCCATCAAAGAAGCTAATGGCAAGAGGTCCTAGCGTGCCTCGGTAATTAATGTGAGCATATGACCGACAAACTCACAGATAGGGTTTCGTTCAAAAGGCTCCTTCATAAAGAATAATAACTGCACTAATTATATGAATTCTCTAATAGTTCAATACATGTTGAAATCATTTCACTAGGCATAAAATGAAGTATCATGAGATTAACACTTAAAAGATTGAAAACATCTGGGTTTAGAAAACGGATTGGTTAGACAGCCAGATTTGCAGGGCTTTGCAGGGTTATTTCCCCCTTTGGATTAATCTGCTCGACTACAGAATAAGTATTTTTCTGACCTGCCAGCAGAGACAATATTAATAGTTTCTAATTCTTTAGTCAGCAGAACAATAAGGCGAATGCATGCTTGGGATTGGGTAGAGGGGAGTCTTTATGATCCTCTAGCATCCCTTAAATTCTCCTTCTGTCACTTGCAACAAAACAGGCACTTTTTGGTATGGAAAACACATGGCATACAAAGAAAAAGGAAAAATAAGCCTGCCACCTTTAAATGCAGAACTGCACTCAGATTTATGGGGTTGTGGCTAAGGAACAGAATAACAGCTGATACTTTTTTATGGGTGATTGGGAAAAAGTAAATGTATTTCATATACTATGTACTATAATACAATGGTTAGTGATCTCAAAGAGATAATAGATGGACTTTTTTTCATTAAAATGCCATTAACAAATGGAATGGGTGGGAGGAGCCATTGACTTGATAATGGTAAATGACCTGATCACAGGTGAATAATAATAATTGTGCATCGGCAATGATCAGTGCCAACTTGACAGATAGCTCGGATTTGACCTGTAATATTTGTCATCAAACCTCATTTCTATGCATCCAGCTTCATGCCTTCTATCTTTATTACCCAGTGCATTTTCTTTTCTGAGAGCAGTCTGATTGCTACTAATCTTCTAGCCTGTAACCTAATGCTCTCTCTTTAAATGAAGTCCGCATATTGTTGATAAAGAGTCATTGTGTTTGCTTATCTCCCTCCTCTCCAGAAGTGATAGCAGGAAATCTGACTTCTCAATTAACCTGTGCTGAATTAGAATCTTTATGATCAAATTGGTCGATGAGATTTTTTTTTAATCTGGACTGCTTGAAACTCAGAAGTAGGATTTGTGAATCTCACCAGAGCCTCTTTCTGTGTCAGATTGCTGTGGTGTACACAAATGAGAAGCCATTTTCTTGTCATTTTTACAAATTGCTTCTCTTTTGAAATTTTCAAAGGAGAAATGAACATGGCACTGCGTTGCAGGGAAAGCAACAGAAATGAGATCATTTACACCATGGAAAAATAATGGATGTTTCACAGATGTAGCAAACAAAGGCGAGTATGGCATAGATCTGTCTGTAAGACAGAAGCCAGACCCTCCACAAATTAATTAAAATTATTATTTTAAATGTATTTTTCTGGGATGCAATATTATACATTGGCATGTGAGAATGAAGACATTCAAAATCCAGTATACTTGTGTCTTCTGCATGTTTTCCAAAACCTTCTTTTTGTATTAAAAAATTAATTAAAAACCTGGCCTGGACAGGTGTACTCATTGCTGGGTAAAAAAATGGCTGAATGGCCGTGCCCAGAGAGTGGTGGTGAATGGAGTTAAATCCAGTTGGCGTCCAGTCGCAAGTGGTGTTCCCCAGGACTCGGTGCTGGGGCCGGTTCTCTTTAACATCTTTATCAATGACCTGGACGAGGGGATCGAATGCACCCTCACTAAGTTTGCAGAGGACACTAAGCTAGGCGGGCGTGCTGATCTGCTTGAGGGTAGGATGGCTGTACAGAGGGATCTGGACAGGCTGGACCGATGGGCCGAGGCCAACGGTATGAGCTTCAACAAGGCCAAGTGCCGGGTCCTGCACTTGGGTCACAACAACCCCATGCATCGCTACAGGCTTGGGGCAGAGTGGCTCAATAGCTTCCCGGCGGAGAAAGACCTGGGGGTGTTGGTGGACAGCCNGGATATGGTTTAGAAGTGGTTTTGTCAGGTTAGGTTAATGGTTGGACTCGGTGATCTTAAAGGTTCCTTCCAACCTCAACAATTCTATGATTCCATGATTCTAAAGTAATCTATGGCTCACAAATGGCACATCCCATACAGGAATCTCATCAAAGGCTGGGGGAAAAAGTAAATTAATAAATAGTCAAGAGAGGCAAGAGTTTCCAACCGAGCAAGGCCAAGAGGTGCGAGGGCTGCTGGGCTGGGAGCACATCCAGCCCACCAGCTCTGACATGGCACAAATGGCATGGGCTTTCCTTTGCTCTGCTCCGTGGGGGCTCTCTGGTATCTATGGGACATCCTTCTGCTCCCACGGCTGCTTTGTAAAACCTGGTGTTAGACACTGTGTTCCCTGGATGTCTTTGAGGTAAAGTAGGGCTTAACCTGGAGGCATAAGGCTTGTTCTGATTCCTCAGAATTTTACATAGATAAACCAAGAAGTTTAATTATAGAATGTTTAGAGACTATTTAAGATCATCAAAATGTCTCCTCCATTAAAAAGCATATAAATTTCATTAAAATATGGATACCTAAGAAAAAAAGATTTAGAGGTTAAATGGAAGCGCTGTCATTACTGCTTCATTTCCTTGCTGCTGTTTGAGTTTTGATGGGAAGGGCAGCAGATCCTACTCTGATTAATACATTTCTGTGTAAGATTTCACCTGTAATTATCCACTGCAGGAACATGAGGACCTGGCCAAGTTTAAATCAGCATGCCCCAGATATTTCCTTTATTCACTAGATAGGTACTTCAAATATTTTTCTTGTTCAAACAGAGATGCATAGCTATAGTTCATGGAGGGCTCATCTAGGCTATGTTTATCTGGCAAGAGAAAGCCTGTACTAACACACACAGAGGTTGGTACAAATCAAATTTTCCATCTCTCCACTACAGATTAAAGCACAAACTAAAACTAATGCCATAAAATAAAAAATGGATGGAGTACAAAAGTTTAGTCTGTATTTTACAAAAAAGTGACAATGTCATTGAGATGTGATGGAAAGGATGGAAGGAGTTTGATGTGCCAATAGAAGTCAGAGATAGTTCTGGGTAAGTCATGGGATAGCAGCAGGCATAAAACTGAGAGCAGAGAGAAAACACATGAAACTCAGTGAGAAGGAAAACTTTAGAGTGAGATGGTATAGGTGAAAGATTAAATTATAGACAGGGTTATGTAGCTTTGAAGAGGACTAGATATCAATGCAGGTTTTTGCCATTTTATTTGAAAACCGAGACACTACCTGGAAAAAGTAACTCTTGCTTTCTGAATATTATGGGTGAGTAATAGCATTGCTCTGTAATGTTGTTTTTTAGGTAGTTTTGCTAATAGGAGAAAATCTAATCTTTACACTTCTCACATAGATCTCTCCATCAGGAATTTGTGCCAGAGTACATACTTGCACTGACTTCCATGTGCAAGACATGCTGTAAAACTCCAGCTCAGAAGGGCATACTTTTCATAAAAATACTCCTTTGCTGAAGATTTCAGCAAATTTAAACAAATGCTTCCTCTTCCATCTGATATTTATGTTTTCCTTGTTAGATTCTGTTTAAACGCATATTATTTCAGGACTATCTTGTAATGTTTGCACAGTATTTCAAAGCACCTCCCAGTAAAAAGACATTAAGGTAATCTATGATACTATAAATAAGAGGCTTTTTTAAGAAAGTCCTTGAGTCATTTTGCTGTAATGACAGCAGGCCTCATTAAACAGCTGCATATACGGCACAGATTGGGGACATTTGCAGTGCTAGCGCGCCTGCATTTTATAACAACCCCAAATGTGACCCCTGGGAACACAGCGGTAACAGAGACGTGGGACTTAAATTGGATTGCAGAAGGAGCAGGAGTGTCAAAGTTGGCCTCCTCCTGTAATGGGGGAGCAGTCTGGGCTCTCTTCACCTCTGCTTAATGCTTCCTTACTCAGTTCCTGCTGACTTGCCGTGCTCAGCAGGGTGACATTGTCCTGTGCATGACAGCCACATGCACAGCTCATCTTTTCCTAAGGAAAATCCCATAGCTGTTTTGTCCAGAGTCTCCCAAGTGCTCCATGTGTGTCAGCACCTTTCGTACAGGCACACTTAGCTCTGGCTGAGGTGGCTGAGCCACCTCGGTTTCAATTGTGCCGTTTTTATTAAATATATCGTGATTCCTGCAGAGAGCGAGCCGCAGTCCCTGCCTGCAAAGATGCACTCTGTGTCTGCCTTCACTGTGTCCGTGTCACAAACTGCCTGGTTCACCTGGTTATCAGGACTAGGAAGATCACACTTGCTCTGAAGGGTGCTTTCCTCCTCCTGCTCTGGATGCTTATGGCACATCCCATCTCCTTCCTGGCTCCATCCTCACTGGCTGAGATGTGCGGGTTGGGCTGTCACTTCTCTGGCTTGTCCCACGCTCACCAGCACGTCTGAGCTAGTCTTGTGCCAATGAACTCAGGGCACATGGTGTTTTGATTGATGCTACTCTAAATGTTATGTCCTGTGACTTTGTAGATATAGATACAGAACTGAGAGAAAGGCTCTGATCTTTCCTGAAATTGCTGAAATTATATGTACATTTCTCCTCAACAGTCTCCTTTAGTCATTAGAAACCCAGGGCTGTGTTAGGCTTACCATGCCAGCCTTATACATCTGTAATAGTGCTCAGCGCAGTAACACCTCCACAATATTTTATAAACCATTTTGAAGAACACAAGCAAATACCTGGAAAGTCAAGTCACCATTGCTACAGAAACTCCTTTATAAAACCAGCTGTCTTTCTTGCACACCAAGTCTGACCTCCTCTCAGCACGCAAGCTGTCCTGGCCCTTGCCCCAGAGCCGCTCATATTCTGGCTCACTGAAATAGGCAGAATCCCCCGGAAAAAGGGCTTGTGCCAATGACAATAAGGGAAACGGTGCAAGGAGCAGTCAACAGAGGTCAGAATTTAATCCCCTAAATCCTACTGATTTTAGTCCGGAGAGAGGAAGCTAATTTTTCTGACTGAGTGGCAGGTTGAGGCTTTAATGAGGATGAGGATGCAAAGCAGACCTGGAGCTGTGGCAGACCCTCAGCCCATGGCACACAAGCCCATGGCATAGGTGCAGCCACCTACTGCAGCATGCACATCTCGTGGCTATGGGAGAGCCTCGGAGGTTTGTGGGCTCAGTCATCCTGCTCTGAAGTTGCCCAATTCATTGATAATTGTTTGCGTATTTCAGGTACTCCATCCCTCAGCAAAATAATTCTGTTAGGAAAAAAAGTTGTAGAAATGTAAGAAAAGGAAACAGTGTTGAAATGCAGGTTGTTGTATACGTGACTGAGAAATCAAGCTTGAGAGGATCTTATAAAAGGCTGAGAGAACCAAGTTGAGCACTTGTTGTTCAATTAAGCTGCTGAAAGTTCTACTCTTTATTGTATAGAGGCAAAACATTCAAGTCAGGACATTCAGGCACAAAGGGGTTTAACTAGGACTTTGTAATTTGCCACGGGACAATCTGGACTATGAATTTGTCTACAAGTCATTTCACAAGGTCTGAAGGGTTATATCTTGCACGAGTCACTGAACACAGGTGAGCATTTTATAAAATATTGTTCCTTCAGCCCTTCACTAAGTGTGTCCAGAATACCAGGCTTCCAAGACTCCTGAATTAAAGCTGTAAATTTGAACTGTCAAAGCCAAAAGATGTTGGACCAGGCAGCAGGTACCTTTATGACATTTTCTTATTACAAGCACTGAGATGCAATTGCTCATAGAGGGCATTAAATCAAAACGTGGACAGAGGCTGCAACAGAAACACCCTGGCTTCCCACCTTACCGCAGGCGCTGGCAAAAGACTTGCCATTAACCTGCGTGGCTGGGGAGCTGGAAAGTGGAGACACTTTTCTTTTGGATGGGTTTTGCCATCCCAAATTTAACTGTGCATCTGTGATTCTGACCAGTCACAATTATCTTAATGAACTTCAGCCTATGGAGCACCTATTCCATCCCTCTGGCACAACAGCATCTGCTGCACTGCCCCGTTGGGCACGTGGTGCTCCAGTGAGCGATACTGTGTTCTCCCTAAATGCCAGCAGCCACGGAGGAGCAACCACCTCGGGTGGCTGCTGTCCATGTCTAGAAACACAGCAGAAAGAATGATTTGACAAAATTAATGATGCCAGAAGACTAGCACTGTGCCAAATTGCTTATGTGGTTACTGGTTTGTATCTTACATAACCCACAGTAGTTCTGCAGATAGCTGAACAGTGTTGTTGACAGGAGTTTAACTGTTTGCATTGAGTTAAAGTTTTGGTGTGGACACATCTCATGGGCCAGTAGAGGTAGACGCTGTGCTGTCAACATCCTTCAGCCCGACCATGGGTTCTCCATCAGAGGAGTTAACTTGGGCTTTGTTGTTAATTGCTCCACTCATTGCTTCTTTGTAGTCAATCAAATTTAATTCTGTCTGTGGATCCAGTAATTACATGTTCTTGTTTTTATGCAGGACTAATAGACCACCTAAGGCTTTGTGTAAATTAGTTAATGTTTTCTCCTGCAAAGCTGGCATTTTTCCTGTATTGTGGTGGCAGGTGCAAAATGTTCCTTTGCAAAAGCATATGGCAAATCGCTGAAGTACAGCGAATGCTTATGGGTTTTTGAAGGACAGGGTTAAAGGAGCATGTTCTTTATGATACAGCTGAGCACAGTGTTAATTTTATAGTTCTTTGGTAGCCTGAAATGCTTTAAAGTTGCTGCTGAGAAAGCAGATGAAAAAAAAATCTTATAAGGAACATGGAGGTAAAATAATAATTTCAGAAGCTGCTTAAGCCAAGTGGGAGTGGCCATGTAGGGTAAACAGGCTAAAAGGAGCACGGGTCACTGTCTTGCACTGAAATGCAAACTTGTGGTCAAGGTTTTTAGGCCAACTGCATAAAAATGAAGGATTCTATAGGGAAAGATAAACTGGTGCTGTTGAATATTAATCTGCTAGTCATACTGCAAGAGAATTGTGGTGCTTTGTAGATATCTGGGGGCAAAACCTGGCCTAATGAGGTCAGTGGCAACATTTCTGTTGACTCAGTACGGGCAGGATTTCATTCTAATTCTTTAACTGTTTTTTTTTTCCTGTAAATAATCCCTGCTAGACTTGAAGAACATTTTTAAGTGAGGGTTTATTCCTCAGTGCATAACTATAATGCATTAATAAATTGGTACCCAAATTAAATAACTGTTTTCTGATTATGTTTCAGTCTTCCCATTTATTTCTGTTTTTCCTCTTTCTCAAGCTATGCTGAAAACAATTCAAACATCCACATTTTTCTGGCAATTTTGGGATGCCCATAAAAGGGGTAACACGTATTCCTCTCTCTACCAAACAATCCCTGCTGTGTGTTCAGCAGTGGTGGCGTCAAAAGCTCAGCATTAGTTCAGCTTTGGTTCCCTTCACTTTCTGCTGATCCCATGAAATTGAAAAAGCAAGTGGAAAAAAATTGAAAGATCCCATCACATTTTTCTCCAATTTAAAGTACTAACTATCATGTTATGCAAAAGCTTGAGGTAAGCCTCAAAATTGGATCGCCTACACAGCAATTTCCTTGAAGAGTTGTTGGATCACATTTTTGTATGGGTTTCGTCTACATGAAAGTATTTTATTGCATCTATTTATCCCAGTGACCTGGAATTCATTTATCTGACAAAGATATTTCCATGACAGAGCTTCCAAACGTACAGTGAAAAGTATGACACATCTGCTTTTAGTTTGTCCTTTCTGTGGCTAATTTGAAAATGAACACTAAAGAAATACGTGTACAGCGCAGAGGTTGCACATCGTTACTAGCAAACCCTGGGATGCAAACTTCTAGGTGGCAAAAACTATGCCAAACCGCAAAATTAATATGACTGTGATGGAGTGTAGGAAAGGCTGCAATCAGTGGGCATGCAGTGTTTCTCGGGTGCTAAATATCCAGGCAGGAATTTAGATCAGCTGATGAAAAATCCTTTAAATCTTCTAACTTGTTCCCAAGTCCCTCACACAGTAATCAGATACTGCAGCTAAGACCTTATGTCCTTCCCTGAACAGCCTATCGAAGCAAGCAGCAGGGATGTCTTCGTTTGGAGGCGGACTCATGCATTTATAGTCTCTAAAATGAATGTGGGGCCTCTTTATGCCTTTGTCAGGCAAAACCCTAAAGAAATCAGGACGAAGAACGAGTGCCGTTATGTCCTGGTGCTGTGCTGAAACATGTTCTTTTCTTAGAGGGAAAATTAGTTAAATGAATGGAAACTTTTGGCCCCTGATGGCTGCTGTATGCACTTAGGGTTCATCGTTTGCCCTGCCTAGATGCACATCACTTCTGCCAGAACAAATGAATATTTCCCTGATTAATCAGTAGCCCTCAGGGAACTGCTCTTTCTGCACATATATTATGGTCATTAAGAAGCCTTACCATCCTGTGCTTGTTGCAGGATATGGAAAATGCAAAGTAAATTGTGCAAAATATACTATGTTTATTAGACACATTTCTCTGTATCTCTTTCAGTAATGGTGTAATTTGGCATCCTGAGATGACAAATGATGTATTTAAGCTCATTTTTCTGTGCTGCCCTATAAATGTTATTAATTCAAACATTTAAATGCAGGAAGATGGAAATGCTGTGGGGTTATTGTCATCCTTGAAGGGGACTGACCAGCTCTAACGCAGCACCTGCCTGGGGTGTTTCTCGCTGCTGTGTTGTGGGGCTGGCAGTCCTGCTGCCGGTGCCTGTGGCAAAGGGGGGGTTCCAGCTCTCCGCAGGGTGGTGGGGAGCTGGGCAGGCACAGCTGCGCAGGGATGCCTGAGGCTGGGCTCTGCTCACCCGCTGGAGTCAGAGGAACCCAGCTGCGTGGCTGGCGTTCCTCCCAACAGCATCCTTACACCCCCACTGACACACGCTGATCCACTGGGTCGCCATAACCTGCCAAACCAGCATGGATTCGCTGGAGGGTTTGCTCTCCTGGCTCAGCCAACCCTACCCACTCCTGACATCTCACATGGGCAGTTGTGCTGGGCAGCACTCTTGGCAGGACCAGCATTGCTTGGACCCAGCAGTGGCACAGGGGCAGGACAGAGGGTAGAGTCCTTTACTATATTTGAAAGTGAAGCTTTCCCTTTGCAAGCAAATTACTGGTTAAATTACATTTGACAGACTGCAGAGTAATTGCTGTGTGAGCAGCGCTTGGGTTTAGGAGGCAGGCGTGACTGTGTGTTCACCCGACAATTAGGTGGCTCATCCCATCCAAGCAAGCATCTCACCATTGTATGGTATTGGACACCTAATTAAACAGCAAATTAAAATGAACGGGTCCCCCTTCCACTAGCATAGCCACCTAATTCTGGTACTGGATAAGGCCTGCCCTGTTGCAATATAAATTATTTGCTTTCAGGCAACAGGGCATATCTCCTTCCTGCGAAGAACTTGGCCACTTCTGAAGAGGGGCCATTGTGCCACAGAGGGCATGGACCATGACTCCTGTCTCTTCTTTCTTTCCTTTCCCCCTATCTTCAGGCTCTGGTTTCCATGGTAAGGACACTCAGGCCTGCAGGGTGGATCAGGACAACCAATGCGGCAGCTGTCCTGGGCTGAAACAGATGGAGAAAGAGTGGCACAGGGCTGGCTGGGGGCAGAGCCTTTTGCTTTGCTCTCTCTCAAACACACGAGCGTCTCCAGATCCCGCTGCCAACAGTTATCGCTCATGGAGACAGAGCTGAGAGGTGGCTGCAGGGGAAAGCAGCCATTAAATGCTGCTTGCATCCTCGCTGCAATCACTGGGCTGAGTGGCCCTGCTGGCCTGAGCTCTGCGTGCTGCTTGGAGCCAAAACAGAAGGGAATGGGAAACTGTGGCTCCATTATTTCAAAGCAGACCACACAGAAGTTAGTTTGCTGCTAGTGGGAAGAGCCCTGGTCCTTCTGAGCTGACCTGAGACCTGTGCTTATCTGTGACCATCTTTTGGTTTAGGAAACCGAACAGAACCAAACCCCCTGACTGGGAGAAACTTACACAAATATCAGGTTGTGGAAGGCTTCCCACTAATGCTTTTCTCACATGAAAGAGAATTTGGCTGTCTGATATTGTCCCTGCTGGGCCTATATTGATTTCTTTTCTAAAGATGAAAATATAGGATGCAATGCTCTTGAAAAATTAGAAAAACAAATCAGCCTGCAGCTTAATATAATATGTAATGTTTAAAATGCTAGCTAAAGACTATGTGAAAGGGAAGAGAAATACGCATTTTTTATTACAAGATCTGAGTTTAGAAACTGGCTTAACTTCCCTGACCCCTGGACTGGAAGGCGCTGCTTTTCTGGCACTCTCACATGTTAACAAGGTCATCTGCACTCCCAGGAGAAACTCAGAATTCATAACTGAGTTTCAGCAGATAAAAAAAAGAGAAGAAAGAGTGACTGATTTGCAGCTCCTTTACATAAAATATATTCAGAGGAATTTCCAATGCACATGTCCCTCCCTGTGGTTGGAGTCTTAAGTAGTTTGTTTATTAAGAAAGACCAATGTTTATTTTATTTAAGCATTTCAGCTCCACTTAAAAAAGAAAATGAGAAAATAAATAAAGTTCAGTGTCAAAAGATCCATACCAGCGCTATTCTCTGTATTAATAAAACAAAGGGAATAATACCAATGTCCTTGAGAGTAACTGTTTCTTACAGAGATAAGATGGTGATTAATGGGAAATTTGTTCTTGCCAGAGGTGGCTATCAAGTATAAGTAAATAAATGGTATGGTTCCATTCTTGCACTCTACCTACCATAATTATTATTTCTCTGGTAATAGGAAGCTGTAATACTGCTGGCCATTGGAAGGTTAAGATTCTGAAAACATCCTTGCCCCTAAGGTTATTCTGTTGATGATGTCATTTACTATGATGCCACAGGAAAAACAAATGGCATGGCAACCAATTCAATTTAGTTTTAAAATAATTTCCAGAATATAATGTTATTTTCTGATGGTGTCACTGCACCTTGTCAAAATTAGCCAAAGATCTTAACCTCAAGAAATGGAACAGCCTTTATGAAGCTGGATTTTAAACCTGATAAAGTGCTGGAACAAATAAATACGGGTGATGTCCCCTCTGATGCATTTTAAGAGAACTCCCTATAGGCAGTGGTACACGTCCTGCAGCAGCTCGCCTCCTTCCTAAGCACTTGGTGGGAAGCAGAACATTGCTAGGAGGCACCAACCTCCTGCAGTTCTCCTTAGCGTTTGCCTGAAGTTACTTGCACAAGAGACAGAGGATTTCCAATGCTACCTTAACTGGAGATGGAAAAATACCCTCCCCTACAAAGACATTCAATCGTCCCCATAGTTTTTTTACAGATTTTGTATTTCATGGTCTAAATATAACTAAGTTATTCTGTCAAGAAATATGAATTATGATCATTTGTTAGCTGCACCGCTTGAATAATTGTATCAAAGTGCAACAAAGTTATTGAAGGAATTTATTAACCTGATGAAGTAACTCATTAAATCCTTCAAATGCATTAATGAAGGAGGAAGTGTGGGTCCTTTTGGTATAATTAGAGATGGGAAATTGTGCAGCTGGGCCAACCTCATAAAAATGATCAGATATCCCAAATCACTTTTATTTAGCTAGTAATTTGGGGCATTTCTATCACTACTCTGGATTTCTACATTATTTTTCTAACCTAAGTAGCTCTGCCTCAGAACTCAATTACTTCTTTTGTTTTGCTATGGCTTGAAGTTACGTTTGTATGCTTAGGAGTTGGGAGCTGAAGCACACATCGATCAATGACAAGTTTCTTGCCCCATGCAGCAGAGAAGGGACATGAGCCAATCCCTGCCTTTTGAAGACGCTAGAATGGCCAACTGTTGCAGTTGAGAGGGGCCATCGCAAGCAATGACTCCCTCAGGTACCCATCAATGGTGTTGGCAGTGGGAGGTGAGGAGTAGAGCTGGTCCATCCCACTGGCAGGCTGAGGTGTGCTCAGGGGATGTTTGGCTCTTTTCTTCCAGCAGCATTGGACTAAATCAGCCTCTTGTGTGAGACGTAGCTGGTGGTTCTTGAAAGAAGACCTGTCCGCTGCTAGTTGAGTGTGTAGCTTGACCAGCACGACCAGCCTGGTGCTGTTTTGACCATGTGCTTTAACAGGACACGTTCCTGACTATTGCTGTGTAAGACTTGACTAAGGAACACAGGGGTCAAACACGGCTGAAATAAAAATGTTAGCTGCGATAACACTCATTTGCACAGACAACAATCAGTACAAGCAACCTCTGCTCAGGAAAACAAACAAGCTGGATGGTAGAAAGAGGGTGCACTGAGCGAGGGAGGACAGGTCAGACTTGTCCGAGGATCACCCCTGAGATCCCCTGCAGCATCTCCAGGCAGCTTCCAGTGAATTAGCAGTTGCTATCCCATTTCCTATCTGCAGAGCATCTGGTTTAAGCCAGAGCCGATTCCTTTTATAACGTTTTTAAAGGTTAGGAAAACCACTGCATGAGTATAAGCTGCACGTTTCCAGTTTGCAGCATTAAAAAGCTTCCAAGTACCCAGGCAGTATTTACTGTTGGAGGTGCTGCTATAACCCACTTCAGTAGGACGTAGTCTACCATATGGCTACAGCTGTGTGGCACCTGGGCCATAAAAAGAAGGGAGCTCAGGAACAGACAATTATTTCCAACATTACTTGTGGTGTTGTTGATTTATGGTAGGCTGGAATCAGCAGCGTGAAATGAGGGTTGTTACAGAACTGTTTTTTATGGTCAGGTGGCAGTATGTGTGCTTCTGCTGAGTGATGACATTCACAGGACTAGGACATCTGAGAAATAGAAAACTCCGTTTTCAACCCCCTGTCAAGGAGTTTTTATTAGGAGATATGAAGACATGCAATTTGTGTCTTCCTGGTAGTTCCCGTGCCCTGGGAAAACTGAAACCGGTCTTTGTAGATTAAGTCAATTAGGAGAAGGATGTAGGATGCCTTTTTTGTTTTAGGCACATATTTTTCATGGTTGCATTCCAGATAAAATGCTGTTCTGTCAGGGATTCTAATCACCTTTCAGCCATTTATGTAAAATACATGTCTCTGAAAGAGGTAATGAATGCGATATCCCTGAGGCTTGAAGACTGCTGGGATGTGAAGTGCAACTGTAACGAAGCGAGACATTGGCATTATTCTCAGGCCTTCCGCCACCACTGACTCGGCTGCCCCATCATGCGTCTCTGCAATGTGGGAGACAAGGTACAGAATGTGCAAAGTCAAAATAAATTCACTGTACGGCACTTTACAATAAGGTCACCTCTGATGTAAGGCTAGTATTTAATGGCCAGCAGCTTCATTATAAATCTGTTTTCATAAGCGTCTGCTCTGCTTAAATTGTGAGTCTTGGGAGAGGTGAAAGGATTGATTTAAAACAGACCTGTGAGGTGAGCAGGTGGGGAATAGAAGGGAACAAATGTGTCATGTCGAATCATGACATTTCAGGTGATCTACACATCACTGCCCGTCTTTTGGACCTCAGCCCCTGCTCTAAATAGCTCTTTAAGAACTTGGAACTGACAGCCAGAGCAGGAGCCAAGACCTGCTGTAGGCTGGGCACCATCTCCCCTTCCCAGGCGAGCTGGCTTCAAAGGAGAGGCAATATGCTGCAAGGAAACGTGTCCGCTTCTTCACTACATCCAGCTGCTTATGGACCCTGGCTGATACTGGTCCTTGCTAGGGAATGCATCAGCTGGTGAGTTGAATCTGCACTTGTTCTTAGCCAAAAGATCACAAGAAGAAGTATTAATTTAAATTTTCAGTCATCAATTTCATTCCCTGCTTGTGCTGGAGAACATACTGGTTTTGGCATGGATAGGTTAATTAAGAAGAGAAGCAAAGTGTTTGCCACCTTTATTTCTGTTTCTAGAAACGGAGTTGAGCAGTTAACCAATGTGCATTGCCTAGAAAATGTGTACCATATTATGTTTACCTAAAATAGAACAACTGAAATATGCACTTTTTATTACCACTTCTTAACTGTTGAATAAAATGTAACACACAGATAAGGAAGTACAGTCACAATACATTCTGAACATGCTGCTCTTCTGTAAAGAATCTAACACTTAAATATGTCAATATTATATTATTAGTCTGCTTCTGTGTTTGCTGTTCTGAAAAAGATGAAGTGAGCATGACTTAAATAATTTTTAAAAAAATTATATAGAAAATCTATATAATTATTGAAGTAATACAAAAAGAGAAAATCGCAATGGCTTCCAAATTAGAGTGCGTCTGACAGTCCCCATTTCTTAGCTCTCTGAGTCTTGTAAAATTTTGTGCAACAGTCTGCTATTTTGAGAAACATTAGCTCTTGTCTCTCCCTTTTACAGTCTGCTAAATAGGCTGTATGTCTTCTAACCTTGCAGATGACAAAATGCACTCCTTCACCATAGTCCACACAGTGCTAGATCATTTCAGCCTTTTTGAGTAAATGACACGCAACTCTATAACTGCATGATTAGGCCCATAGATTACCAGATTACATCTATAAATCTTCACCATAGCTACCACTCACTGGGCAGAAATAGTGAAGTTTCATCATTTGTTCTCATGTAGGAAACATGCTGTGAAATGCAACCTCAAAGGTCACTGGGATGGCATTTCCTTTTGTTGCCCTTAATAAACCTGCAGCTAATGCAGCAATTACCAAGCCCAATTACCTCTATGCTGGCTTCAGATAATTTCTTTTCCAAAGTCTGGATAGTTAGATTCCACTCCCTTCAGTTAAAAAGTGAGGAAGATTCGGCTATTTGTACTATTCTTAGACATTTCTGAAACAGGTGATTTGTGCAATAAGGGCCTGTCTGAATGAGAAAGTGGTGCCAACAGAACTTGCATGGGGTATTTCAGTGGTACTAAACAGATTTGTGCAAAAAAGGTGCACGGGCACTCTTATTTCAGAGCTAGTGTTATTTAAAATAACCTGTTCCTATTCTACCTCAGCTAAATCCAAACAAACTGAAATGGAAAACATTGTCTAGCTTTTTATATACATATATTTCCCAGTAGTTTTGCATCTATATACATATATAAAAATACAAGTTACTATATGTGATGCAGTTCCTTAGCTTGTAAGCTGTAGTCACATACTCAGCATTTATTTAAAAACAGAGTTTGGAGACACTGTATAAACTAATACATTTCCTTTGTTAGCTAACAAAGGGGTTTAACAAGCTACATAGCTTTTGTTAGAACCACGTTTATATGCTAACTTGTGAGTTGCACCATTTAGAAAAGCTAGAAAAGGAACTGGTATAATCTACTTATTTGGCAACATTCCAGCACTGATACATGCTCTTCAAATCACAACATCTTTGACTGAAACAAAGCCAATGGGATAATTCTTTACAAAGGAGAAGAGCTAAACTGTAATATGTTAGAAGTAGCTGTATCATTATTACGAGTTCCAGCTCTTTGTTCAGTTACAAAGGAAGATAGCTACATTTTGATACCAAGTATATGGGTGTCATTATCCCTTTTCCCTGCTCTCCGTTTTGCTTTCCTTGGAGGGAATAATTGCTAGGGCTGCTTTCAAGAGTTTGAACTACAGGTACCGGACATGCACCTGCCAGGAGCTTAGCAGAATGGCATTTAACAGTGGTCCCTGTTTGCCTTGTTCCTCTGAAGTTTTGCTTCCATAACAGTAGGATTTTGTCTGGTTTGTTTTATCTCTGACAGGTCACTTTCCTGTTTATTTTATTTATACTTATTGGCATTTAAAATGATGCCTGCTGATTTTAGATGTATTTCAGCTCTCACCAAAATTACTCTGGGCAATTCCTCCTTTTCTGAAGTAGCCAAAAGGAAACCACTGATTTCTGGGTAGCCCAAAATTCCATCTCATTTCTAGTTGTACACTCATGCACAGCTATTACCATGGAGAACAACTGTGACCTTGGATCTTATTTAGCATTGTCTTTAGGTTTCTAGTTGTTGGAAGAGACATACAGGTATCTCCTTTTTGCACCACCTATGCCCAAAATATCCTAAATGTAGTGACCCTTCAGGCATGCTACAAAAACATTTGCTTGGTAAGAGTGCTGGAAAAGTATTGAGTGCAGGCTAGCCACTGCAGTAGGGCAAGAGATGATGTCTTTGAGGCTGGCTGGCTGTGTTACTCGTTGAAAGGTTTTCTCATTGCTACCCAGATGTTAGCTGTATTTCTGTCTTTGTGTTAGGGTGTCTGAGGCTTTGGATCAGCATCTGCTTTCTCATTTAAAATGATGCAAGTAAAATCACACAAACATAAAGAAAATCTTAAGAGGCGCTAATAAAATTATTAGATTAATAAAATGTATAAATCTGAGAAGAAATGTGTTATTCAAAGGCAACTGCTTGTGCATAAAAAGAATTGCCAGCTTTAAGAAGGGAGGTAATGGATTTTATGTGAGAGGAAACTTCTTGATGAGACGAGTGAAAACTGCTTTGGTAGATTAAACTCTGTCAATAAAAATGTTCCAAGAAGCGATAAGACTGTGATAATCTGTAATAGGGTTGGAATAATACTCTTGCTGGCCTACAATTCAGCCCTAATTCTAGTGATTGTCTGATATGTCTCATAATCTTGCAATTAATCCGTCATTGTCACAAGTATCAGGAATATAATATACTCCTAAAATAAGCAAATTAAACTTCAAAGACAAACTAATCTTCTTACAGCAGGTAATTTCAGGAAGATAATTCATGCACACAGCATATTTTACGACTGGCGATCAGTACTGCTGCTACACATCATCTAAACGTAGTAACAAATACAATAAAATAGAATAGCTTTTTCTGATCTCTATAGTATTTGCTGTCCGCCTCTGGATTTCCATCCATTTCAAAATTAGTGTGGAAGGATACACATAAGCTGAGCCAAGTTTTCACATTCCTGCTTCACAATACAGAAAACTATTCAATTACTGTGTTTCATACGCTGAAAACTCCATCAGTCTTACCAAAAGAAGTGGAAATGGAAATAGCCATTTTTTTGTCCATGGTATTTAAGAGAGTTGTACATTGGTGCCCTCTACACACACGCTAGAGAACTGCATTACTTTGGTTTGTCTGGTATAAAATAAACTTGAAAATGGGATGTGATAGATATAAATAATTAAACAGTACTTCAGAAGCTTAATGAAATGAATGAACCATTGCAATGACAAAGAGTTATAGTTTGTTAGATTTTAAAATAGCAGAAAATGCCATTTTCCCTGAGTAGAAGTGTCGTTGATTCAGTATTATCACCAACAATTTACAACTTTTTCTACAAAATGCCCTGTTTTCCCTAAAGAGAAGTGTCCTTTCTAATAACATACCTGTTAATTAAGGTTATTTTATTTAGAAATTGACAAAACCAGGAATCTACTTTTTTTTAAAAAAAGAGGTAAACCACATTTTTTAAGCTTTGGGCCTGCCCAGGGAGCAAGAGCACAGTGCAGAGGTACTGCCTTGGGTAGCAAACCCTTCAGAGGAGAAACTGCCATTTACCTTCTGGTTGTAGGACACCAGTGAAGTGAAGAGGATGCAAGAGAACGAGGGTGAGGCTGTAACTGTTTGGGAGGGCAGAAGACTAGAAAGTAGAAATAAAAAGTGACTTACAGTTGAAGCAGTGCACGCGGACTTGACTTTAGACTGCCTTGCAGTCAGCAGCAGCTGTGACTTAATGGTGAGAACTCAGGGGAGAACGAGCTAGCACCAACACACACCCTGTGTCAGATATTAAAACAAAAAAATGCATGTTTTTAACAAGACTGATGGGAGATGAATCAAACGATCAGTCAAGCCATGTTAAAAAAAGAACTCCAGCTATCAATTTTACCCGCAAGTCCCCTCTATGCTCCATATGCTTCATGCTATAGAACTGACCCAAATGTGTTGCCTAGGCTTCTCATCATCTTGTATGACAGCGGGATTACACTACACATAATGGTAAGATGTGCTCACTACTGTATTCTGACACCTTTTAAAGTGATGTTTGTTGTTGGAAAGCTGTGCAGAGGCATAAGTATTATATGAGGAGCCTAAATGGAGCCCCACTGTTTCTTTGTGTGCTCTCCAGCTAACGGCACTGCTGACAGACAGCACTATTAAGCAGTCATTAGCACCGTGTCTGAAAGCTTGGCTTCTGCTGATAATAACAGGCTATTCAATATTTTGAGCCTTTGTAAGAAAGAGGGCGCCTAAATGAGAATAATGAGGTCATTCTATGACATGCCTGAGGATATGAAACCATGGGTAACTTTTTAGCCCGTTTGATATGTGAACACATTACATTCGACTGTGACAGATTATTTCTAGCCTTCAGAAAAAAAAAAGCTTCTTCCATTAAATCACACCATACAACATCAGCACCAAGTGGTAATCAAAACAATGGTGTCACTGTAAAGCACAAGCTTCAAAATAATTTTGTAGAACCCAGTCAAAAAGAAATATATATGGACAGATACATGAAGTAGAGATAGTGTCAGAAACCCAGCAAATTTTAACAGTTAGCAAAGTTTAAAAGTATTTTATGATAAAATGATTGCTTCCAATTCTGCATGTTTTCTTTTGCCAAATGAGATGTGTGGGCTATTTTGGTTTTGAAAAGATGAACAAACTGAAATTTTAATTTTAGACCCATTTCTTGCTTAGAGCAGTTGCTGTTTCTCTTAAAACTGGCTTGCTTTCCTTTGCAAATGGGCCCAACGTTTTACAGAAGGTTTTACACCACGAGGCTATTTCAAGATTCTTCACGCAGTCGAGCAGCCTGGGTTTTGCATGGGGCCATGCTGTGTATCCACTTCACCCCACAGTCTCTTAGGCAGCACGTTGTTCCAGTTCCTAGCTCTATTAGCCGCCAGTGAATGCTACAACCTACATAGGCCTGTGGATTAACGGGGTTTAGTTTGTTGCTCAGCTTTGCAGTTTAACACTCGCAAACGTCACAATAGCAGCAGGAAAAGTCTCCTTTCTTTTTGGTTGTTCTCCAAGGTTGCTTCCTGTGTTGCTGCCTACAGAGGTGGGGCTCGGGGAATTCTCCTGAGCATGCAAGTGTCACACAACTTCCAGGCTGTGCTACTGAACAAAGGATGCACGCTAGCCCATAGCTCTTTTCATTTTGGGAAAGCTCAGTGACCTTTGCTGGATGAGTTGTTTGTGTATGTGTCTACTTCAGCTTTATTTTAATTGTATTTTCATTTTGCATTGTTTTTAGTGGTGTCATACATGTGTAATTAAGGGAGATCTGCATAATACAACTTACTACTTTGTATTTAGCTTCAGCTTCTGTATGTTTGTTTGATGTTCGAGCCTAAATGCACAAGCACAGCTGTTAAGAACTCAGTGCTGAGCTTTGTGAGCTCCCTCCTGCCCTGGGCACCCACGGCAGGGGCAGCTAGTATCATGGTGTGTGAGACACGTACAAGACATTGCGCTTGGCAGGACCTTTCCCTTAACTTGCTCCTTCACACACCTTGAGCCTGGAAAGAGGGGAATGCCACAGCCTCCTTTCCTTGGGAACCACTGGAAACTTACGGCTCATAAAGGCTTAAAGGAAAAGAGAGTGGTTGCTGGGAGCAAGGGCAGGTAAAAGCACCTTGCTCTCAGGGAGCTCCACTTCCTGGTGGGCAGTTTCTCTTTGTACCCATACATGAGTTACCTAGAAGGAAACAGACTTGGAAGTTGGCTTCTGTTCCAGTTTCTCTCCTTTTAATTTCCATTTTCTTGGACTTACTGTTTTTTACAAGGGATTAACTCAGTGGTTCCATTTAGACTAGAAGGAAAGGTTTTACTCAATTTATTCAGGGATTTTACAGGCTGAGTGTGTTAAACTTTTTGACCTCATCTAGCCCTCAAACTTATTAAAGATTTTTTTTTAATTAAAAAAGATTAATGAGTGATTGCCCTTTTTAGTGGATACTTTTAAGATTAAGCCTTTCCAATACTATAATTGCCAATACTATAATACTATAATATGCACATGCCCTACCTGCAAGGCAATTACAAATACAGAGAATAGCATGGAGTGTTTGTTTTATAATCCTAATGTTTCATTAGATGTTTGCTGGTTATGCATTATCTATCAGCTCAAACATAACAGTTAATTCTGATTACCGCTACTCTTGAATCACTAACAATCCACCCTGAATTTGAACAAAACACTATCTTGGAAGAATGGGAAGGTTGGAAAAGGGACTGCTTTGTGGTGTCTTTTTGGTACATAAAATAATGCCTTTTAAAATAGACTACAGATTTTAAATACAGGGGTTATTCATTAGCAGAAAGGCTAGAAAAGAGAAAATGGTTTCTCAGTCTTCTCTCAAACAAGGGGTATCCACCCAGGCTAGGGTGGCATAACCCTTTGCATCAGCCTCACTCAGCCCCTCTTGACTTCCAAGGTGGGCAAAAACAGGCTCTGAGAACCGTACTGGGAGTATTTTAATGCATTTTCATCATAGTCATGATTTATACCTTGGGCAGTTTTATTTTCAAAGCTGGAAAAGTAGCTCTGCTCTTCATTAAATTAATTGCATAAGCCATGATATTTAAATATAATGTGTATTCACTAAAGACTGTAAAACCTGTGAAGTTCTATTAAAAGCTAACAGATAATACAGACCGTGTAATTGCAGGAGGCAAGTCCGGCTTTCCAACATTAAGAGGTGGCTTAAGCTTTATTTGTATTTTAGACATATTTCTTAATTATGCACTCGATTAATCTGCTAGCATATTGGGCTGGAAGGAATAAAAGACAACTGATTGGGAGAGATTTCCTGCTACTTTAACTCTGTGCCTTTACTTACTGAACCTTTAGATTTCTACAACATGTCCTGTTATATTTATTGCATGTTTTTAGAGCCCAAGCTGTCAAAATTAGGTACTTTAGGTCTTAATAATTTAGGTCTCAACTTTCGGTTCAAAATTTTTCTAATCCTCAGGTTTACAGACAAAATTCCAATAAGTATACCGAAAGACTCTGATCCTAAAAGCAAAATAAAACCACAAAAGATTGTATTGTTTTTCATCTCACAATCTTTGGGTCAAATGCAGGATTTTTTAAACAATTCAAGTTTGTAATACTGGTAATAATGAGGAAGTGCTTACATCATCAGAACCTGATAAGCAGAATCCGAAAAACTACATTTAAACTTTTTCATTGAAGTTTTTATTTGGCAGAACAAAGTAATTGTTTGTTTCAAGTACAAAAAGCTATTGAGAAGAAAATCAAGCTGGTTTGGAATATGCAAACTTAGGAATTCTTCTCCTCTGGATTCCACTGTATCTGAATCATCTTACTTTTTAAATGGCTACGTAATTTGGATTACAACGTTTCTGAAGTAATATAATGGGCAGGAGTTCTCATGAAAAAAATCCCAGTGCCAACTTGCTACCATGTTATGACACTGCTGTCCATAAGAGGTAATTATGAAAAGGAAGATAATCTGACAATCTTAAGTTTTAAGCGATGACTTTTTCCACTGATTTTAATATAACATATATTTGCCTTTCTAAAAGAAGGATTTTTTTCCAAAGGAATTAAACATTCAATAGTAATTGTGGCTTTTTTCTCCTCTCTAGTGTTCATAATGGCTTCTGGGCTTTTGGTTTACCCTTTTGGTTTCAACTCTGCTACTGTGAAGAGATTCTGTGAGAATTCAGACATCTACTATGCAGGAGACTGCCAGATTGGCTGGGGGTATATGCTGGCAATTGTTGGGGTCATGTTGTCTGTCTTTTTACCATTCTTTGCAAAATATGCACCAAAAGAGCACATATCTCCAACTCCAATACCTACTATTTTATAGTATTTTATTACTGTTTAATAACAGAACATTCCTGTCTACAGGCAATGGGCAGAAATTATTATAGCACTTCCATTTAGCTGTATGGCTAAAGAAAAAAAAAGGAGATGGGGAAGAGAAGGTCAGATTCACAAAGACCAAAAGTGCATTGATAGTCTTCCGTATGTCTGAGCAGCAAACACTCTGGAATTGAAAGAAGATTAAACAGCAGCCTTTATACTGCTCTAAACATATAGTGAGTGGCATAATGCCTTAGACAAAAAAAAAAAAAAAAAATCAGTTTATCCTCAAAAAATCNCAATTCGCTCTTTATATATTATTAAATGTCAAAACTTTTCTGAACCCAGTAATTTTAAAATCCATACTGATATTTTGTTACAATTGTTTCGATAAGTGAAAAAAGCAGCTACTAGTAGCCACGGCCTAAAATGAAGTTTGATATCTAAAAAGAATTATATACAAGAAAAAAATTTCTTTTTAATCTATATGTATTAGTAGTACCCGCATACTGGGCATACATTTTAATACTGATCTAATCTTCAAGATGTAGAGTCATCTTCATGAAGACTTCCATAAAATTTAAATTACTTCTTTTCAGACAGAGAAATATCTCACTACTTCCAAAGGCTTCATGATGACTCAAAAAAAAAAAAAGTTTTCACTATTTCTTAAATTATAATTTTAGGTGGACTTCTACAAAATTATTTGAACTATTAGAACTGTAGATTTTGTTGTTTGTTTTTTTTCAGGCCAAAAAGAAAAATCTGTTTAAAAAAAAAAAATGTACATGCCCATTGGCCCCTGTATGTAGTGATAATACAAGCCAGAATGAACTCGATTCTAATATTTCCATTACTATTAAGACCCCATTACTGTAAAAAAAAAAAAAAAAGTGAAATGCTACTGATCACAACTAATAAGAATGTGATGCCATGTCAGAACTAGCAAATGGCCATATTTCGTCAGTTTGTATGTGAAATTTGTGAAGTCTGATTTCCACGATAGCACTGAATTCATTAGTATCAAGCATTGAAATAAGTGCACTTGATTGCCTTAAGAAACATTGGGTTCTAATCTCACCCCACCATTATGTTTTTCATTTAAAATAAAATTGAATTCTAATTCTATTCTCATCTTTTATTTTCTATTATTTATTAAAAAAGAAATAATCACATAGATTATATTTAATTCAGAGCTGTACTTCTTAGTTTTGTATCTTGGCACAAACCAAGTGATCAAATTTATTATTCTTCACTTAGCGGAGTCCAACTGATTCCTGATTTTTTTTTTTTAATGGAACGTGTACATGAAGGGACAGACAGAGACATGCTGAGGATGTATAAGAAAATGCAAACAAATAGAACAATCACTGTGTTATTTTAATAAATGTCAAAGACTTCCGCAGTCTTGTTTACATTCCTCACCCTTCTAAACTTCGATGGAACATTGCATTGTTTTCAAAAATAATTGTCTGTTGTTACATTTTCATGCACTCCAAAAGCAAACATAAACTTAGCAAGTTCCATTATTAATCTTTGAAAACACAGATTTCAATGTATAGTTGAGTACACAGAGAGTGCGCACGCACTATGCGTTTTTGCTCACAGTTGAATTCCTTATTCAATCTTCCAAATATTTAACAAAATAGGTTGAAGGAATGCCTCTAAAGTAAGAAGAATAAATTTCAGTCACTTCTGTATAGTAACATACTTTTCAGTAACGTCTTACACTTTTTTTAATGAATGACTGAAATTGATAATTTTCATATGAGAGTCAGAAAAGTGAGGAATAACAAACAACATGTAAAAAGAAAATCATCACCGCAAGGTAGAGAGACAGAGATGCAGGCTTTTCTTTCCTAACCAACCTGTGCCTTTACACTAGAACCATTATACAAGACAGGATCAATATGGTGGGAAAAAAAAAACCAAACAAAACCCAACAACTGAAAAACGTTGAGTAATGTGTATAAACTGTATTACGTAGGGTTTTTTTTTCTGTTTTGTGTAATGTTTATGGACTGTTCACTTAATGTTTCACTAGAAAAAGTGATTTGTTAGTGTAAAGTAGAAAACTTTTTTTGCAAAGATCTAAACACTTACTGAAAGTAAAATTATTTTAGATTTTTATTAACAACCATAACATACCTACGGGACACAAATGACCGATTCCTGTCGTTACTTATTAACGTAACTTTCACATGTGCAAAACTGGAACCATCAATCATTCAACTGAAATCAGTAGGACTACAACATTTGTGTGATGCTGATGACACACAGATGCTTGCAGGCCTCGTCCCATAGTTTAAGCTTCCTTTGTAGTTTTAAATTACTGTTACAGTGGGGTTTTACAATTTACAACACTGCTGTACCAAATCCTTTACTTCTTAAAACGCAACTTCTTCTGTTGTGAAAGTTGTCAAGCTCCACATCCTGTAATATTCTGCACCTTTTATGAGTTAAGCTAATGCTTCCATTTGGAACTGTCTTTAATATTTTATAATATATAAAGGAAATCAAATATACGTATTTGACATCTACAACTGGATAGACAAAAATCTCCTTGAAACATCCACTCTCAGAACCAGCTTAGCACAGAAGGTAGACAATAATGCAAGTGATTCTTACAACAGTAAAGCATATACTTTAGATCCTCAACTGGAACATTAAGGAGGGGATGTTCTAACAATACATGTGCTAACACTGACAGATCACTTTTTTAAATAAAGACTGCGCATTTAACTGTGTAAAAGCGTTTTCCTGTTACAAGTCAAACAATTTACTGGACCAGGTTCAAGTTTTATTCTAAATATATAATTTTTTAAGTGTAACTAAAAGCTGTATTTTCCATTAATGTGTTTCTGCGTTGACTAGCTGGCTCCTTTTTAGAATATTAACTGTTTTCTGTATTTGACTTGTTGGATACAATATTTCAATTATTTTAAATGTGAAATTTCCAATTGCCAACACTGTATAATAAAATTTAAAAAAACAAAAATAATCATCCTGTTCACTGTTTTCTTGACAACTCTTTTGTTTTACAATTCCCAACAGTTTTGGTACAAAGCTATTGAAGTAGGCGAGCTAGCTAAGGGGAAAAGGAAATAGAAACAACAGGAGTAATCTATGGAAGTTAATGTTTGAAGGCAAAGACACATAAACATGTACATGGTCCACCCCTCATGAAAGATGTTTCTATTGCAAAGGCAAGGAAGTTCTGTGTTCAAATAATTATTTCTCTCCAACTTCCTGTGTCCTTGACCAATCTTCCTACAGCTTCAGGGTCTGTTGCTATTTTATATAGGCATTATACTGATTATTTATTTTTTAAAAAAACATGAACCAGTTAACATATCAACGGGAACCATATGAATACCTGATATATACAGCTGCATCTTGTGAAATCTTTCTATAGTATCTATTATGTTCATTTCTAGAAAAGCTTTTACACCTGTTCTTGTAATCCAGCAAAGGAAAGGGAACCTGTTAGTTGGAACTGAAGTGGAATAAAGACTACCTCCTTACTTTCTACCAAAGAGCAGTTTTAATGCAACATGCAGAGCCAAAAAGTACTTTGTTGACATTTGTTTGCTACTAAACTTTGACGAAATACTCCTCAAAAGAAGTATACAGCTAACATTTTGAAATAGGTATCGAAGGAATTTCTAAAAATTGAAGATAATGAAAAGCAATAGCAATCTGAATTAGTATTGATGATCTATTCTAAAACACTTGCACTACTGCAAAACTTCAATGTTTTAATTCAGAATTTCTCCAGTAAAATTAATCTACTAATCTAATCTAATCTACATCTAATCTATGTAACAAAGCCCTGCCATATATAACTAGAAGAGATAAGCTATGAAAAGTGATAATGGAAACAAAACATTGTTACTAACATTTGTTGGGTAACACAGCCATAGTGGTATTTTCAATTATTTAATTAGCTTTTCAGTATTCGTTTTAGTAAATGCTTTAGGATGTCTAGTCTCTATGGGTAATGATGAGTGAAAAAAAAAAAATCTATTTCAGACAACCATTTTGATTATTTTAAGTTTCATTAATTTTTTTCACATACGCTGTCATCTCAATATCTGCAATTTTAACAAAATCTTGGAAAGTGTTTTGTTCTTGAATGGTTGCTGGTCTTACAGAGACGCACTTGAAAATGTTCCTTTTTGCATCATAGTTTCCCATGCACCTGTGCACTCGACCTCTAATTAGTCTTGGAAGCTCCCGGTCCTTCATCAAAAGCATAATAAACAAATATAAAAATTATATCACCTAACATAAAAGCTTTCAAAATGTCCGATTTCTGAAGATGTCAACTGCAAAAGGAATTTACAACAGCTTTTTTGCTGTTACTAACTCCTTAGAAGCTGAACTGAAAGTCCCACATTTTTTTTCTGAAACAGAAGTCTGGGGATGCCTAAACAGTGATTGCTCTAGACCAGTTGGGAACAATACGGTATAAGTATCCAGCTTTCCTTTTACACAGTAATTGTCTGTTTTATCAGAACAACATATTATTAGCTTCATAAAAGGGATTATAGTTAGTGACGTCTGTCTCATGTATGGACATAAGGATACTTACAATTTCGTAAAATACACAAGGCAGAGTCTCCTTTCCATCTCTCAAAAGAAAATGCTTTGCCCCGTATGGTCCACATGTGACTGCAGAATCAAGTGTGCCTATACCATTTAGCAAAAATAAATCACGATGTAATATCAGAGCAGTACTAAGTATGATATACAAGCACACCATGACAATGTTTACTACACAAAAAAACTAAGATATATCAAGCCTGCATCAGCTTTCTGTGAGAACTTGTGCCGACAGCATTGGAAGTTCCAATACAAATCACAAGCTTTACATAATCTTTGAATAGCAAAATTGCGTATCTCTCTCTAAACCGAGTGACCAAATGTGGTTTTCATAACCATCGCTGTAAAAAGGTTATTCCCTTGTTAAGCAGGGCACAACACAATTCTTGTTAAGTTTTACTGATCTTCACATGCAAATCAACTTTAAATATTTGCAACCTTGTCAAAATAGTTTTCTGAGATGCCACTACATTGTATTCTTATTCACCTTGCTTTAAAGTTTAGTCACTTCAACCTTTTGATACGTACAATTCTCAGATAACATCAATTAATATGTAAAGTGAAACACTAAGTCATCTATGTTTACAAGTACTCCAGACTTGAATTTATTCCTAGATTAATTGTATTCAAAATTACTGTAAAACTGGACCTCTTTGTTCCTATTAAATACGAAAACTTATTGTAACACATTCTAAAAACAAGGAAAGAAAAGAAATAGGGTAGAAAGAACTTAAATGTTGGAAGATGACTGTATTATTAATTTTGTTAGTCACCTTTGATAGATGAATGGATCTCCCACCAAGAAAATTAGCTATTGCTCATGCCGGTATTTTGTGGTTTTAATTATTTCAGCTATTGTTCCTACAGTTAATAACATTTTCTCTTGGCTGTTGTCCTACCATTATTATCAGTTATAGCACAATCTACCATGCTTACCTAAAACTTCAAATAATAGTGGAGTTTTATTAGCATATTGACTCCAGTGCCTCATACTTTCAATGACTGCAGATAAAATTCGCAAAGAATTCTTTTTTTCCTTAATTTTTAATTGAGATGATGAAACTTCCTTTCAGAGGAAGATGAAAACTCAAGTTAGAGATACACATTCACACAATTTTAAAAGGCACATAGGCATTTATATATTATGCTAAATATCCAATATTTACATTAAAATTAGAGTATTTATTCAGACCACACAAACAACTCCCTGCCAATTTATATGATCAGGCTGAGGACTATAGGTTATTACAGTATGAAAATCTCAATTCTAAGTTTTCAGAAACTTAAGGGTTTACTAAGGCAACTAGGACTGATGAAAGCCTCATCTTTCCTCAATTTTCTTTTTCTGTACTGTTTCCTTCATTGTATCTTCTTATTACATCTCTCCGTAAGTTTACCTGACTTTTGTCTTCTGGAACACAATCAGATTGGTTTTCATTCATTTTATTTTGGTGAATATTGTGGTTAAACTTATAAGCCAGACTATGATCCTGCAGATTCCTTGAAAAAGTGTTAGGTTTCACTGGCCGTTGTCCTTTAGATGTATATGCTTGGCTGGTTTCTGTTGTTTTGACATGCTGGGATGAATTATGGTTATCAGAGTTTTTTTGCTGATGAATGGTTTTCAAACTATTTGAAAGGCACTCAAACTTTCGAATAATTCCACTATCTGATCTTGAATCTGTTGTGTTACCTAAAGGAGTATACTCATTTCTGTTCCAAACCTTATTACTGGGAGCCTTCTCTTCCGCCCTGCAGTACAACGTAAGACATAGTATTCAGAATAGATACTGTAATACTGAACTGAGATATGTAATAAAATCAATCTATAAATTCTTGTTTCAGCTTTAAAAACATCTGTTAAATATTTGGACTCAGAGCACTTGAGCATACACTTAAATTTATCCATATACAGACCAGTGATCACACCTGTGCTTAAATGCAGCTGAATTCAAGAGGCCATATAAGTTTGCTCAATTATTGTCCTGCCCTGTATACGGGATCTTTCCTAGCCCAAGATTCACATTTTTTCCATAACTATAAAATAAAATAAGCAAAGCTTCTTCTGAGAGTGATATTTTCAAATTATTCTATGATCATTACTGAAGAAGTCATTTTACAACAAACTCTAGTGCTGACATTATTTCTAACCCTCTTCATTTTATAAAGGCATCTCAGAAGTTCCTTCCACCTCCATTCCATTTTGCAGGCACTTGTTCAAAACATTCACTCTCTTTTTGCCATTGGAAAGGAATAGGAGGCAGGCAAGAGAGAAAAAGGACAAAATAGCATTGCTGAAAGTTTTCCTGCCAGCTCTATGCATCTGAATCTGTAAGATTTTCCTTGGTTTATAAAAGCACAGAGTTCACAATTGTATTCAGTTTTGATTAAAAGTTTTGATATACAATTGCCCTTATTACACTTACAGAAGCTTATTTGAGTCTATTGATAAACTTGGTTTGAAAGTGGGCAAAACTTCAAGTAAAGGGGAATCTCAAAAAATTACATCTAAGACCAGCAAAATTCAATCAAGTTTTATGGCAGGAGTGAATTATAGGCCTGATAATAAGGCTAGATATTAGTTCTAATTAATAGGCCTCATTAGGTACACTGGAAAGACACTTCATTTCAGTTGGGTTTGGCTCATAAGCCCAATGGAATTATTGAGGACTACAGTGATGATCTGAGAATTAAAAGGGTCTCTCTGAATGATACAAGAATATGGAATAACGTAAGATGTATTTTCAGATAAGAATAATTTTAATTAAGGAAGGATAATAAAAATTAGACTTCACCAACCTGCAGGCATACAAGTTTCTTCCAGCATTTGCTAAATAAGACTTTGATGCATTTGGTGGTTTCATAAGGGAAGGAGCCACCTGATGTTCTGTTCGGCTTTCAAAGAGAAGTTTAAAGTATCAGTGACACAGTAGCAGCTTTATTGTAAGACAGACACACAGATCATAGTTTCTGAAACAATTAGTACCCAAAGAAAAAAAAATAAAAATCAATAAGCAACAAATAATCGGCTTTTACATACCCACTGTTTGCTGCTTTCTGTAGTTCAGCCACTTCTGGGTTTGCAGTTCCCCAGCCTAATTCTCAAAAGACAAAAGATTGAATATGGATACAAACTGAAGAGATTGAAAGGTAATAGGTCTACTCAGGGCTCCTACTCTTTATCTGCTTAATGTTCCACAAATAGTCTCACACAGGAAGGAGAAGGAAAAAAAAAAAAAAATGAATGTGATCCTTTGGTATCTGTAACTATAAGGCAACTTTTAACAAGTAGGTTGCTCCCCTAGACAACAGTAAATTACAGACATTAGACTTACTAGCACAGAGACTTTTACTTTATTATAAGCAAACTTTTTTACTTTAAGTAAAACATAATGAAAGTACTAAAGGCAGAATTCAGCATCATTCTTTCCAAGTAGAATTTGAAGAACAGAAGTTCTTTTCTGAATTACAAGAAAGACATCTTATAAATGTTTCTTCTTGTAACACAGGACTTGAATGTTGATTGAAATCAACTGAAAACAAAAGGTCAGAGTTTCAAGAGACTCTATTTAAATGCCAATGCTACTTCATTCTCTAACACACAAAGAGTCAAACTCCCTCTAGGCACAAAGTATAAAAAGCTCAATTGTATAGAGGAGAATGAAATTTCCTGGAGGACATTTTTTACATAATGAACTTTTCAGAAATAAACATGAAGGATGCATATAGTTCTTGATAAAGACAATGTCTAATTTAATAAAATACAATCATAAAGTTAAGATTTATTTGGATTTAGAGCCATTAAAAAAATAAAATACATCTTACTTACCAAATGATGTGGGAGAAAAGTCATAATTACGAGTCCCGGAACTGGTACCTGTCTCATTTTCAAGTGGATTTGAAGTGAGGGGCTGCCTGTTTCTTTTTTTCTGATTGAAGAGAGGTACAGGCAGATAACCTAAAATTAAATTTCAAGTAATAATAGTATACCAATAGCAAAAGAATACACAATCTACACTTAAAATGTGTAAATAAATTTACTTAATTATTTACAGCACCCATAGGAATTACATTTCATAAACACATAACAAACCAGCCATTGCCTCACAGAATTTATATTCCCAGCCCTCTGTCCTGCACATAATCCCGTGAATGAAACATTCCCCTTAGTGACGAGACCCCTGACTGCATTAAAAATCTTGCCCTGCGCTGCAATAAAACAGATAACCCATGCAAGTCCACTCAGCAAATGGGGTCTAGGACTGAATAGTCTATATTCTGTACAAATACTGCACATGTGTATATAGATATACATATAAGCATAACGAGGTATGAACTGTACAGCACAAACAAATGTATGGTACCTGCTATGCTGCGAGTCGAAGTGTCAGCCAAGCTCCTTTTCATTTCTCTGCTGTATCTTAATAGGCAACACTGTATCAATTACTCCAAATTTGCTGTATGAAAGTTCGATAAGCAGACAAAGTAAACTAATTCACCTTGTGAACACATCCAAGTTTTATATGATTTTATGGCAGTTTCTCTTAACTCTCTCTGTACCTAGTTACATGCATCACTTCAGACATAAGCCTAACTAACACATGCGAGCAGTTGTACCGAAATGAGAAGGTCCCAAGGTACACAAGTAACAAGCAATTGCTCTTTGCAGATTAAGGGCCCAAATAATTACATCCTTGAAATAAATTATATTATCTACTTTTTTTAAAGTGGTTTAAAGGTACTGATTTTACTTCTGAATTTAAAAGCACGTATATATTCAAACGCAAGATTTTTTTTTTTAATCCTGAAAATAGCATACTAATAGAAAATGCATACTCATACATTGCTGCAAAGTTTGATGGCAAGGTACGTGGCTTTGAGTAAAAAACTGATTTAACTATTCTGTAAAAAAATAGTATCACGCTTCAAAAAATAAACTTCATTTCTGTACTTTATGGTACAGACCTAAAAACTTTAGCCAATTTCGCCATATATAAAATACTTCACAAGTCAAAAAACATTATTATCAGCCAAATATTTTGAAAAGGAAAAGTATATATTAGCATATTAGGTACAGGTAGTTTGCCATATTTGTTTTCTGATTAATCAACTTATAGTGAATGTCTATGCATTACTGTATACATTGAGGATACTACACAGACTGTTGCATAACATTAGTTGCTATTCTGTCAGAGCTAGCTACTGGTGCATATTACCTTTAGTGGCATATGAATTCTACATACCTGTTTGTATAAATAATATAAGACATTATGTTTACATTTGTTTTGATCTGCCAGTTAACCCTATGCAGCTATTAAAGATGTTGAGAAGAATGAGGCACAAGTATCTACCACAGCTAGACTGATAGATCAATTCACTATTTCTGCGAGATACGTCAATTACACGTGCAACATTACAGCAGGTTCTAGTTAATTGCTGTTGCACAATTTAAACGGTATTGCTAGCACCATGAAGCCTATTGGCCATCAGTGACTTGTAAAATAAAACACCATACACCTGACATTTCAGTTTAGGGAGCCAGCTTTAGTGTTGCATGGGATTTAGGACTGTATTGTTTTGCTTTCTGTCCTCCCTTGAAGATAAGCAGCCAAAACCCAGAGCTAAAGCTGTAGGAAAAAGTAAGCTAAGGATGGAGAACAGGAGATACCTGGGTAAGCCTCTGCAGTACTTCACACAGCAGCGGCACCAGACACAGGCTAAAAGAGCCTGAAGCCCTCGCTGGGGCCTGAAGGAGAGGGCTGAGGTGAAGCCCGCCAAAAATAACGGTCCGATAGAGACCGCCCTCGCGCCTGAGGGAGCGGGAAAAGGGCGGGAAGGGACCGACCGCGCGCTCCCCTCTGAGGCGGTCGCCCGCTGCCCGGGAGGCTGGCGCAGGCGCAGTCGGCGGCGGGAGGCGCTGAGGGAGGGGGCGGCGCGGAGAGCGGCCCCGGCCTGGCGGGGAGAGGGCGGCGAGGCGGGCGCTATTAAGTCGGGCTTCTGGAGGATTTAATTAATTACCTCCGTACCCGTGGAACTGGCCTACGTGGTATTATGTTCAGCACTTAGAGAACCCGGGGCAGGACTGCAGCAATTCAGCTACAAATGTGTGAACACAAACATGGATATAAATAAAAGTACCTGCATTTTTCACGCTGATTTTCGCTTCATCCACTATTCTGGATTTTACACACTGATGTTCTGAGCTGTGTAACTCCTGACTGTTTCCTGTGTAAAATCTTGGCGCTTGGCAGGATTGGAGCCTGTCTGGGTTTTTTTTTTAATCCTTTTGCTTCAGCCTTAGAAAGTTTTGGTGAGCCACATTAAACTTGTACGTATAGCCCTTCGTGGCTTTGGCAGGTAGACTTCATTTCATTTATGTTTTATTATTGCATATGTTTTTCAGCTCGTGGCAGACATTCGAAGTACTACCAGATATTTGTATGTCGTATGTAACAACAATCTGAACTCTTAATGAACTAAATACGATCCCACACAATTTTTCAAAGTAAGTATCGGCAAAGCACACGAATAAGGGACTGCTCCGGATGTTTAATTCAGAGGAGCGAAAGCTTTTCAAGTATCTGCATTTATGCCACAAATTCGCGGGTGCTGGTAACATCCTGGGAGACCAGGAGTTAAAAGCTGTTTGGAAGTTAAGTTGCTCTAAGGGTATAAAAGAAGCCTCCAGGGCTTTAGTTCCTAAACTCATGTTTGGAAATGCACTGTATCTGTCCTAAGAAAGCTCTTCTTAGGAGACGAACTTCTTGCATGTTAAACGAGGTAAGTGCACAAACGATGTCTGTATTTCATTCAGCGTTTTGCAAGGAATGACAACCATTACAGTGCCACTAGCAATAAAAGATAGACTACATGTACGAGCACTGCGTGTTTGCATTTTGCCGTTCACTCTTCAAACGGCTGTGGTGGTGAAATTCAGCAAAACCAAGATTCAGAGCGTGAGTCATTTTTTTCAGGCAGTGTGTAAATCGCTGCTTTGGCAGCACCGCTGAGGAGACGGGGGTCAAAGGACAGTACAGACTGTCCACTGCTGTAAAATACAACTTTACTGCTTTGTTTAATAAATTACTTACTATGATTAAATACCTGACAGCTTCCAAGTACAGCAGTAATACAGCTGAGTGTTTAAGTAAACAGTCTCTTTGTACTAACTCGCTGTAATGTTCAGCAAACCTGTATGCACAAGCTGAAACAGAGAGAGCAGCTTTTGCAGGAAATGTACTCCTGGCAGAACTTCTCTCGATAAGTCCTGTGTTTAGCTTTCTTTTCGTAGATCTACAGTCTATCAGCCTGGGTTATAAAGCCTCTCCAGGCACTAGCCAAATATTCTCTCAGTCACTGGAGTATAATCTTAATAAAAAGGCATTGTTCAATAAACATTCTTTATTCCCTTGCAATGTAACATTTTTTTATATTTATATTGTGTGACAGATACTAATTGCAAATACATCTGTCATTTACAGCAGTTATTACAGTTTCTGTTATTAAGACCTTTTAGTCTAAATGTTTTGATCCTCATGATGGAAGTTATGGCTGCTCTTTGGCTTAAGTTTCTGAAGTCTGTATGTATGCTTTTGGCAATGGAAGAAATCAAGTTGTTGGCTAAGGATTTTTTGGGGGGAGAACACAACTATTGTCCCATTGTGGTCTGTATCTGTTTCCTTTTTAATAAGAGATTGCAGAAGTTAGAAGGGTCGTCACTGACAAAGTTGTTCAATGTGTCAGAGGTCTGTGTGAGCAGATCCCGAGGCAGAACTAGAGGCAGGAACACTAGGTCAGTCAGTCATGGATAAATTGCAATTTAATTTCAGCTAGTGTTCCTTCTAATCACTGTTCTTCAGATACTATAAAACAAAAAAGGTCATACAAGCAACAGCATGCTTGGAGGAACTCAGCTGTTCTTTTTTTTAGATGAAAGTACTTGATGTTTCAGCATTATGTGTTGATCTAGAGCCAAGATATGATTCATATTTTACTGGTTTTGCTCGCTTTAAGTCATTCTGCACTTGTGTACTGTAATGTTTATGTAATGCAAAACATACGTGAGCATACTTGTTACACCTAGATTGTAATGTAAAAATGTCAGAGATATTTAAGTGCATTGTTAAAGTTTACATTAAAAAAAGGCTTTTCATACTGTCATTAGTACAAGATTTACCTATGTATCGTATATGAATAGAGATTGCCTGGAGAAGATAACTTCTGAACTGTGTAACAGTACCATTAACAGACTTGGAGCTATTACTAAATATGGTAAATGAAGGGGAGGGCTCCTCGAGAGGGAGGAGTGTCAAGTTAGCAACTCCCCGCCTCGCAAAGGGAGCCTAAAACTGTTAAGGAAATGTTAATTCACTTTCATTCACATCTGACCTAGGCTTAAACAGGCTTAAAGAATTTCCTATTAAAAAGAGTAAAAAGATATTTTTTTTTGAGACAAAAGTTTTACTTTATTGTTGTTTTCTGTTTTGCTTTCAGCAATTCTTAGAGCTGCTGAAAAGCATGACTTCCTCTTCTGTTGTTGATAAACCTCCGGTAAGACGGGTTGCTATCTTCGGGGGAACTCATGGCAATGAGTTATCAGGGGTATTTTTGGTCAAGCACTGGCAAGAGAATGGAGCTGAGATTCAAAGAACAGGAATGGAAGTGAAACCATTTCTTACCAACCCAAGGGCTGTGAAGAAGTGTACTAGATACATTGACTGTGATCTGAACCGTGTTTTTGACCCTGATAATCTTGGGTAAGAATAGTTGCACTTTCTGTTGTTTTACTTTCTGTTTTTTCTAAAATTGTAAGGAGCTTCCTTTCCAGATTAAAATGTTAACACAAGTTCCACTACTATTTTAACTGTGCAGTCACATAACTGAAATTATTGACCTTTAACCCAAAAAGAACAAATTGCGTGAGCGTTAACAGATTCATTTTAAAACTACGGCTAGTAGAATGAGTCTTAAACCAACACCTAATCTCAAACACAGCACTTTGAATTAGTATTCCATTAGGTATATTTCTGTAAACTGAAGTATTGCTGTTCTGAGTTGCAAAGTCATTATTTCCTACGTCTTCTTGTGCAATTCAGCTTTGGAGCTGTTCTGAATACAATTATACTTGCAGGAAGATAGCAGATAAAAGCAATTTAAAGCTAGACATCCGAGTAGGTGAAAGAATGGCATACAAATCAGGGAAGTGTATTTAATTTCAGTTATATACAGTAAAAGGTGAAAACTTGAAATTAGCGAAGTTAGAAATAATGGATTCTGTGGCAAAATGATAGCCAAGAAGTCTCAATAATTTAACTGACTCATTATTTTAGGAGAAATACAATCTATAATTACTGTAAAGTAGTAATTGATTTTTACGTTTTTAATGGGATTTTATGTTTCTCTGCTTTTGAGACATCTATTCCAGAGGTGTACTTTGCTGTATAAACGTTCTTATGTTTGGTATAGTTACATGCTAAACAGGTAATTATGTTTCAGAAAGGCCTTAATAGTAAAGGTGAATATCAGTGAAAGAAATATGTACCACATGTATTTTGTAAGCATGGTTATTCTTACCCTGCACATCTTTTCATCTGGCTTTTCCTCTTAGAATTTTGTTGTTGATTATTATATATAAGATAAACAAACGTTTTAACACCCAAGTGTGGAGGCTGTTCTTTTAATTGCTTACTTAGGACAAATGTCTGGAAAAAAAAAAAGTGGTTTTGTTTGTTTTCAGCTGCTTTGAACATAGAACACTTGACAAAATAGCAGATTAAGACACCTCCAGGTTGTCTTAATTTTTTAACTAATATTTCACAGTAAATCCTATTAAATTGCCCAGTCCTATTACAACACTACTGAATGTTTGCAATACCTTCAGCTGATCCTTTTAAGTGTAGACCCTTCAAGATTACAAATGATTTTCCAAAATAACAAAAAGGAGAGTGAAATCTTGATACTGCTGAAAGTAATGGTGGAAGTCCCATTGGCTTCAATAAGAAGTATTTAAGTCATACGTGAAGAAACTTTGAATTTCAGAGGCAGAATTAAAAAATACAAAGGTAGATTATGTGATACACAGAAACGTAAAAAGAGAAAAAGGAGCTTGAGGGGCTCACGTAAAAATTTTAATCCATCTCACATGCCACCAGTAGATCAATTGCATGTAGACATTCCTAATAGATTATGTCTTACCACTTCTCATACCCTGGCAGTGGTGATCCTGTAATTTTCCTCATCAGCCTCTTCTGATCCGTAGATATCCATGCAGTTAGTCAAGTGTTTTGTTAGTATTTAACAAACCTTTCTTTATGCAACTCAATACCAGTATTTCTTAGAAAATTAAAATATCACCAAACTTGAGCTGTATTGAGAAAAACCCCTGAATTTAGGGCAAAAGATATTGGGTATTTCTGTATTGTACTTGGGTAGTATCCCAAGCCTGCCATCAAAACCAGATTTGCTTCTATGTGGAATAAGCCTGAACCTAGCACAGTTTTGTACACTTTTAATATGTGAGAGAGATATCTTTGTGTCATACATCAGTTTCCTATAGAGTCCTTATAGAACAGGAAGCAGATAGACCTTTCCTTAGGCTAAGACCATTTTTTCAAAGTGTAATACAGACGTAGTCACCTGAGATTACAAGTATTAAAACTCTGTAGGAATCGAGTTGAGGCAGCAAAATCTTTTATGAGCTTTAAGGGTCAGGAGGGCTCAAAACAAGAGACTGTAAAAGTCTGATCAGAAATGAGAAGACAAGAAATAAGGCAAGTTACAAAAGACCTTGTGACCGATGTCCAAGGTAAAAGGGCATGGACCAGAATACCATCTCCAGCAGGAGGTGGATCCAGTCTTGGAAGTGGCTTAAGTTGATGATAAATTTTAAGTTAGTTTTCTGCAGAGGGGGAAATTTTGAGATGTAAAGAAATAAGAGAGAAGTAAATAGTCTCCATCTAAAATCATACTTGCTTTTTTCAAGAGCACATTCATCAAGTTTTAATAGTTTGGTAATTAAATAGGTGATTTCAACTCCAGTCAATTGTGAAATTAAAGTAAAAAGAAAAGGGTATACGTATTTTGTTGACTGTAAAACCATGGAATGAGTTTACTAATTTCTTTGTACTGATATTAACAGCAGGACAGTGGTGGAAGATATTCCATATGAAGTGAGAAGGGCTCAGGAAATCAATCATATATTTGGTCCAAAAGGTAGTGATGATGCGTATGACCTTATTTTTGACCTTCACAACACCACTTCTAACATGGGTGGTACCCTTATTCTTGAAAACTCCAGGGATGACTTTACAATTCAAATGTTTCATTATATCAAGGTAAAACCAATTTAAATGAACTATTAAAATAGATTATTAATTGTAATGTTGTATGACTATATATTATTTTGTAGTTTCTTTAAATATACTAATTTTTATTCTGCAAAACTGTTTAAAATATTTAATCACTCGTAGGATGGGTTTTTTTAATCAGAGATTATTAATAATTTGATTATAATATCAGGTAATTCAGATTTGAACTCATCATAATCTTCATTTATTAAAATGAGCGTTAGTAAGACCGATGGGCAAAGAGGAATGCTTAGAATAACATCTATGAAAATGAATGTCATTTAATCTGCTTTCACACTGATCTGTCGGGAACTTGGATAAATTTGGGTCACACATGCTAAATAGTTAAACATTAATTTTATGAAATAAAGACACGGAAAAAATAATGGAAGTAGGTGATGACAAATGTTCCCTTCATCAGTATTTATAGGAATAGTGATATATCTTTAGAAGCTGTTTGATTCTGCTGTTCCTGAAGCTGATAAGTATTGGGAGAGCGAGGTTTGCAAAAGTGCTGGCTTAAGCGTAATCTGGTTGAAGTACTAGTGACCTAGACAGTGACTGATGAAATCAAGGTTAGGGCAACAGTGCAGAATTTTAATTTTTTTTTTCCTTAGAAACAAGGTATATTTTAACATTTTATTTTTTCTTATTACATGTATCCTATTTAAAAGTTTATAAAATACTGGAAGATACAGAAAGCTTATGACTAAAATTATATGAAGAGACGGTAGGCAGTCATCAAGAAGGAGGCCTGGAATAGGTTTCTATGTCAAAAAAAAGGTTAAAGAAAGGCTTACTTCACAATCTATGTCCCCATAAGAGAATCTAAGTCTAACACACAAAATACTTGAAATCTGCTTTATGGTATTTTGATTCTAAGTTTTGGAACACTGATGAGTAGATTTTTCTTCCCGTTAGCAATTTAAGACTAGAACTGTGTTCTGTTATTTGAGGAGACAGCAAAGTTCAGTGGAGCATGCCTGGCTTGAGTTAATGGAAAGGAGACCAACAAATACAGCTTTGTATGTTTTCTAAAGATGTCCTACTTCTTTGAGGGCCATGAAACAAAGGCAACATATTGAAGACATTGTGTAAATCACTTCTGCATCAGTAATCTTTTGTGGCACAACATTTTAAAATATTTGCATAACAAAGAAATTTTTAAACAATCTCCACAGAACGCTTTGGCTCCAGAACGCTGTCCTGTTTTGCTGATTGAACATCCTAGCTTGAAATATGCAACAACTCGATCTGTAGCAAAACATCCTGTTGGTAAATATGAAAAAATAAAAGACTATTTTAACCCACCATAAATTATTTTAAAATATGCCCGTTTCCAGATCTGTTCATTTCATTACATTATACAGAGTGCTCTGATTACCAGCAGCTATTTGACAATATATTTACTGAATCAAATGTATGTGATTATCTTTTCTTCTGAAGAGGTCTGATTTATACTTGGCTTTAAAAATACAAAAGCCAGATGGAAGTTCCTAAACTTGGTTAACCCACTGTTTGCAGAAAATATTTACAATATAAGAGGATAAGGAAGAAGTTACAACTTCAGAAAAGAAATGTTTACTTCCTCTAAATAAGCCTTGGCTGAAACACTGCTTGTTAGCCAAGAAGAGGAAAATAGATGTGACAAAGGAAGGGGGAAATGATGTTCTGCACGGAAGTGGTTAACTTTTTCATTTATGGAATCAAAACCATAACCATAGAAAAAAATCATTAGTTTGCTTTTCATATTAAACAATAAGTTCTCTAAAATGCAGCATGGAAAGATAGGATCAGGAAAAAAATACGAGAAACAAATATATATAGTCACCCTTTCTCTTACCCTAGTAGCACACTCGAAAATGTACATATGGTTCTTCAAACTGATCCTGACCAGCGCGCTAAATTTTCTGCTTGCCTTACAAAATCACATAACTGTAATTTAAAAATCCTCTTGAACATAAAACATAGACCCAATCAGACATCTATTTTTGCTGTGTAATCTAAAGATTTGATATATTATGGCTGTATTAATAATCTCCCTCATCTGCAAACAGGTGTGGAGGTGGGTCCCCAGCCACAAGGTGTTGTTAGAGCTGATAATTTGGACAAAATGAGGAAGATTGTCAAACATGGCCTTGATTTTGTGCAACTTTTTAATGAAGGTAGAGTAAGTAATGAGAGACTATAGCCCCCTTTGTCATGTCANAAGTCAGAATTCCTGTATAGCTCCTTTGGGTAGCTTTAAGGATATTTCCTCTTTCTGAAGATTCAATAAGTATACTTGATCTTTGTCTTACAGTTGCTTTGAGAATCTGAAATGTTAGCTAACAATATTTGTATAGTAGTATGTCCATGGAGAACATACATAAATTAATAAAAAGAAAGAAGTGTTTAATTTACATGCCTTCTGTTCATTGCTATCTAAAATTAAAGTAAATAATTTTTGTTATACCTGTGTACCCCTGCATACTATCTAAAATACATACAAAAAATAGGGGTTTAAAAATTCTTTTAGAGCACATTTTATCAGGGGGCTTTTTTGGAAGTAGAAGGAAAAGAATCTGGTTGTGCATGTCAGAATCTCCATTATTATGCTGGAATGGTAAAGATTAAATAGCAGTGGTACCATTCTGTGCTGTGCAGCACTATCAAACGCAGGCCTTTCAATGATTTCTTCATCTAGAAAATAACTCTTTTTAAGTATACAGTGAAAAGTCACATTTCAGCACCAAATTTAGATCTGGGCTTCATATGCTACAATACCTGACTGGACTTAGCTTTCTGGACTTTCTGCAACTTAGCTTTGGAAGGACAAAAAATCTAGAGCTGCACATTTTAATGATAGATGAGCCAATCACTAGTGTGTAAACTCTGATGAGGTAAAACCTAATTATTTAAGCCATTCTAAAAAAGAATAAATAGTGCATTGTTCTTTTTAACAGACAGTTGTTCATTTTGACATTAAATTACATTTATTCTTTCTAGGAAAGGAATTTCCACCGTGTACAATTGAGGTTTTTAAAATAATGGAGAAAGTAGATTATCCCAGGAATACGAATGATGAAGTTATTGCTATTATTCACCCTAAACTGCAGGTAAATTCTAAAATAGTTTCCATTTATGACCTTTTATAAGCATTCCTGTGTTCCTTCTGCTACATTGTAGTATATTTTAGTAGTAAATACTTAAAATGACAATATTGCCAATGGGTTTATTGAATAGTTTAGACTTTCCCTATGGTAAGTTCTATCACTAAGGTCACACAGTATTTCAGTAACTGACTTGGGAATCACTGAATCTAAAATCACTTTTGAATCTAAACCTAAAAAGACAATAGGATATCTTATAAGCTAAAACATAAATCTAATTTTGAATGCTAAAATGAGGGTCTGTTTTAAATCAATTATAAGCATATGCAGTTTCCTTTTAGTTCACCTTTACCAGTGAATTCTATACAAGCCTGAAAACGAGGCCCAGAAACCTGAAATTACATACTGAAGATTAAAAGGAATTCTTTCTAAAGCTTTTGCCATAAACTGCAAAGAATATAATTATTGAGCATAAACTCAGAAATATATCACATGAAATATACAAAAACAGGGAAGTAAATATATTCTATTTATTTTCTTTCTCTAAGGATCAAGACTGGCAGCCACTGAACAATGGTGATCCTCTATTTTTGACTCTTGATGGAGAAGTAATTGCATATACAGGGGACTGTACAGTCTACCCAACATTTATTAATGAAGCTGCATATTATGAAAAGAAACAAGCTTTTGTAAAAACAGTAAAAATCAAACTCACTGCAAAACACATCAGATCCTGTATCTTAGACCAGAACACTTCTTAAAGGCTTATTACAGATTTTCCATACCAAAAGCGGATTTCTTCTCTGGGAAATCCAGTGTCATTCAGTAGTAATTCATGGAATAAATTAATGCAGAATCTAATTTTAAATTGTAATTTAATTAATATTGCTAAGCAATTTTAAGATGACACATACTGTCATAATGCTACTTATGACTTCTGTTTACTTGTTCTAATAGATTACTATAGATGCAAAGAATAAATATTATTTTTATGAAGCTTGTTATTTCACACTATATCAAATGATTAAACAACATACCACATCGGGATTGGAGGCTATAAAAATGATATCCAGGGTCATATAGAAAGATGCTCATTCACAAAACTACAGTATATAAAAAAATTTACAGGATTTCTACTTTCTAACCCAAACTTCCAATAGCTATCCCATTTTAAAATGGGGTGAGCCCTGAAAGTAAATCCTTGTGTAAACATACAAAATATGAGAAAAAGGAAAAGCTAGGGATAGAGAAACAGAGTGAGGAGATATATATACACACACACATATAAAAATTCTTTTATATTATCTGTATATGTGACTAACCCCTACTGTGCTGAGGTGGAAGCCTTAGGGTTTGTTTTGTTTTTCTTTCTATACTTAGGAAAATATAAAATAAGCTAAAAACATATGATTTCTGAGAAAAATACACTAAAATAAATGTAAAGTTTTGTAAATTTAAAGTATCACAAGATTAATTCAAGCTGTTTCTGATTTAACATTAAATTAAAGGTAAAAAGGTTTGAATTTAGAAAGTATCTAATAGTTGGAAACATACTGGAGTAATATTCAAATTTAGAAAAAAGATGTACTTATGCCATGGAAACCTTTGAAGAAAATTTCTGTTGCAATGGGAACAAGAGAAGTTTATAGCTTTATGTCTTTTAGATGTATCCACCTACTGTTTGTAGCATTTTCCAAATAAAATTTTAATCATCTGTTGTACCCCAAGAGTTTTCACTGAAGAAGGCAAGATTAGGTAATGGCTCAGGTTCTGACTGAAGAGCAATGCACAAATCATACCTGAGTATTTCAGAATGGAAATTAAGAAGAATTCCATATGGGGAGACTTCTCAGAATTTTGAGACTGACTTGTTCTGTATTTGTAGAAAGCAAGCCTGTCATAGTAGCTGAAAAAAAGAATAAAATGGGGATTTAATGAATTTTCTAAAGTTGTTTTAAACATATTTGACAATAATTGGGGTCAGAGAAAACATTAAGAACTTCGCATAAGGATACAGTAATTAGCTATTTACTGAAAGATTCATTGTCTACATAACCCCCCAATTCTACCCTTTGAAATTTGGTATCTTCCTTACTACTAAGCCAAAATCCTTTTTTCCTTGCTTTGTGTAACTCCTATGGTAAGAAAATAAAAGCACAGGACAGAATGTTTATTGAATTACAAGTTTTATTTCTTTAATTTAAATAAACAATGTATAAAAAGTACAGAATGGTCTGTTCTAGTCATTATTCATAGTGTTCTTGATAAGACTCTTGAGACAGGAGACATTATGTGTGATCTGGCAGGGCTCTGTGGCCACAAAAGGAGAGTATGCTCTCAGCAAAGAGCTTTTAGAAACAACCTCCCATCTTCTTCCTCAGTTCTATCATACAGTTTTGTACCTGGACACTGGCACAGCATATTCCTTACGGTTTTTGTGCCTTCCTCTTTTATGGCTACACCTGCAGCGTGACCTCAGTACAGCACAGAGATAGCTGAACTTGTTTTCAGGGACAAGTCTACCCATAGCAACAGGGAGTACAGCGCAGGCTAGTTTATTCTGCTTCCTGAGTACATGCGAAGAGGTATTTTATTTTTTTGTACAAAAACTGGCACTCAAAAGAATCCAAATGGAACTGCATAGTCCTAAGGCAATATTCTTTGTTGGCAGTTTCAATGCAAAATTAACCAAAGATGAAAGATTCCAAGACCACAGGAATTTTTTCTTCTCATACGCACTTATCCTACGAAGAAGGCCCGACAATGCTCAGACATTACATTGGTCTACTGATACACATAAATGTCCTTCCCCTCAAATTCCTATGCCCTGTAAAAACATAACTGAATTGAAGATTTCAATCTGATCTCATCCATCCAGGCCATACACGGTAGGAAACACAGGATACAGCATCTAGAGAAGACCGGTTGGGTAGCGAGAACCATGTCCACCATCCCTGCAAATAGCTCTCCACTATCCTTTCCGCTGGAGTGTTCCCTCATGCTCTCTTCTGTGTTAAGAAAGTCTTTTGGATCATTTTGCCCACAGCAGGCTTAGCTGTAAGAATCCAATGCAATTCAGATTATCATTCAAATGCAGAACAGAATTCCCCTGAGTCTTTCCTAAATAGCACCTTTAAAACAGGCACCAAATGAATGTACGTGGTGAAAACCCATGACACTGAAGACACAATATATGAACTGAAATTTAAAAGTACATAAAACAAATTTCTTTTTATACATACACACATAAAATAGAAAACTAAAAATATAATTCATAGTACTAGGTCATCACAGGTAGTGAAATAAAAAGTGCTACAGAAATGCATTACATAATCCTCTGAATAATAATGATAAAAAAAGCTTTAGAAGTCTGCAATTGCATTTAACTTATTTTGTTCAATTTGGGAAGAAATACTGACTTATTTTCCTGAAGTGGCTGAATACAAAAATTAATTTACTTTTAAACCAGAACTTCCAATGTGATAACTTATTTCATGCAGTAAGATGCAACAGCACAGAAAAGTAAAGACCTTGTGACTGGAACAAACTCAGAAATATTCTCCAATATTCTCTGTATTTCTGCCCTATTATTTTATGGGAAGGCATATGTACATAGTAATAAATAAAAAGCAGTAAGCACCACATTATACCCTAGGGATTACACACAGCAAACCAGATCAGGCAAAGCTAATGAGACCTGAAGAGGCTTTCTCCAGCTTGCAGGATCAAGCCTCCAGTAACACTGACAGACAATACAAAAGCTTCAAATGTATCCAGAACATTGTTATTTCCAAATAACATACTTCATTTAGTAGTCTTCAGAATTGAAATGCCTTTCTTTTCTCCACGACAAGAACTTAACTTTTTGCAGCGTACAAAATGTTTCTCATGAGTTAGATTCCAAAACAAAGAGAGCAGACTGGGATCACGATGATCTTAATTTTCCACAAAAGGAAGAAACAGCTCACATTTGACTTTTTTTATCCAGTGAAAAGTCTAGAGCCAAGTTTGAGTAGCGTCATGCAAACCTGGACACCAATGGTTTTCAAGAGGCTCAAAATTGAACCAATGAAATAGTCCGTTTTATTTTAGCTTAGCTGCCCTGATTAAACAGGTTAAAGTCATCAGACCATGCCACTGAAAGTTTGTGTTCCAGCTGATTACAGCTGTCCAGAATATAAACAAAGCTTTCAGCATCCACTGCTGATGTTTTTAACCTTCAGAACCACCACATATCAAATGCAGCACAGCTAAACAGAAGTTTCGGGCAAATCATCCATTTCTTCAAACGTATTCAGGGTATTTTTGCTATTAGTTCTTGAATTATCTTGAACTTTGCTTGGATCTGCAAAAAAATGCATTATAAACAAAACAGGATATGGTAGAAACTGTATATGCAAGATCAAGTTTTTGCACGTCTATTTTTTGTTAAAAAACATGCATTTAGTTAAACAGTAAGTTATCAGTTTACTACCATATCTTATACAGAAATTTTTCTGTCTGCCCCTTTTCATTATTACTGAAATCCTTCTACTAAGTAATATAAATGCTAATTGACTAATTAACTTCAGAACAAGTCTCCCAGATCCTCATATGCCCCTGTCATAAACTCTGACGCCTGCAGCCAGAAGGACATCTGACACCTCGGCATTAGGTCATTTCTCTATTACACTTCCAACACCATCAGCAGATGGGCATCTTGAATTTCCTGGTCAACATTCACCAGGGGCAGTTTGTCATCTAATATATATTGCAAAACATAAACATGACCTTAGAACATCTAGGGTTAAAAACAGCAAACTATAGTATTGTCAGGTAGAAACAGTTCGTTTTCTTGCCAATTTTGCAGTGCTGTATTTAACTATTTAAGGACTAAATGTACCTTATAACACTTTTTTCAAAATAATATTTTCTGTCTATTATAAGGTTCTCTGGCCTTATACCATTCAAATGCCATAAGAGAATGTAGAACTTAGATCAAGTGTAACTGCTTAGAAAAAAAGTAAAGAAAAGGTAAAACCACCGTGTTTTGGTGCCAAGATGTAGATAATGAGAGTTTGTAATCAACCCTCTCTCCAAATCTTTAAAAATAATTAACACCCCTACCATATTAGCCATGAGTTTCCCTAGCAGTAAAATGTGGTTGAATATCTAACTTACGAAAGTTTATCTTTTTAAAGGTATAAAACTATATCAAAGCATTTCTAAGAAAAAAGAAATTTCACAAATACGGTGCTGTAAAATTCTGCAGTACCTGTTGGCCCTGGATCTTCATTAATAAATGAAACATGTGTTTTCCACTCGGTCCATTTCACTTCATTAATCCTGTTTACATCGTATATAAGTTGTGTTATTAGCATGCATTATCTCCAGGCTGCACAGCTGCATTTCCCCTTTTATTTTTTTATTCCTTTTTGGGGTTATCATACTTTACCATCAACACCTGCTTCACTAGTGCTAAAAGGTTGAATGTCTTTTGCAGTATCATGAAGACGAGAATAACACTAAGACTACTTTATGGTTTCATGCATTAAGAGTACATCCTTGAAACTCACTTTAAATATTTTTTTTCACAAAACAGCATAGTAATCATCAATTAGCAATCAATTTAAATATAATTACTCCTTTGAATATTATGGGTGTCATTTACTGCAAGCAGACTTGATACTTGTACATTAAAAACATGAAGTTGAGAATCTTTGTTACCAAGAAATTGTCTACATAAAAAGCCTATACATTTTTACTTTTTTTAAACAATTGGTCACAACTGGGAAAAAAACAGGAAAAAAAGGATTTTTGTACACCTAATATAATTTGTAGAGATGTAGAAATATTTTAAAGAGGCTTTGGAGGACAATAACCTTCAAGAAACATACAGAGCAGAATTGATAGCACTGTATTCTAGCTTTGCCTTACCTTAAACACACCCTGGTGTCGTTTTCAGCCACTTTACACCGTTCTCCCAGTTGGAATTTTTTTCTCAAACATTTTGGTAAGAATTTTTCAAATTCCAAAATAGTTCTGGCTCTCTATTAACAACAAATAGTAACACAAGTATGGTTAACTGTGTTCAAAATTGTCTGATTCCATAGCATATACAGTTTGCAGGCTCCATGTTTCATTATAACATGTTATGCCTCCATCCACTATCCATAACCACCACTGATTCCAACAATAGCAAATCGTATGGGACCTGCAAACAGGGAGTCCACAGCTTTCTCTAGTTAGCCCCACCGCAGAAGGCATACTCGAACAATCAAGAAATCTCACTCTAGATTTAGTGTTTTGGGTTTAACACTAACACCCTCATGCAACACCCTGCCACAGGGATATATAACACCTGTAGGGGGATGCTGCCCACCACAGAAAGCAACTCCAGTCCTAATTATGATTGCGTTCTCGATGACAGCTTAGGACCCAGAGCTGTCTAGCTTTGGTAAAAGACCAGGCTCAAATAAGATATGAGCAATTGGAATGAACTCACACATTGCTCAGACGCAAGGGATGGAACAGCAGAGCATGGTGTGGTACAGATTTCTGGGCAGATAATGAAACACACCTTCCTGGTGACTTACCAAGGGGAATGAAAGTCATAAAGGTACGTGACAGTGCATGAGGTTAAAAATCCGAGCCATAAGATTACCTTTAGCATACTTGTTAATTCTGAAGTTATTACGATACGCTAATACTAAAATTACTTATTTCTGTTATTTGTACAAATATACAAATAGGGATTGTCACTGTTAATACCTAAGCTGTTCTGTCAGCCTGAGAATTTACCATAGGTACAGCTCAAAAGATTTTAGCCAATGCATCTACACTTCACTAAGCAAACTACCTCACAAACAAACCTGTAGTTTCCAGATGTGCTCACTCTCTTTAGAAATATCTTCCACTGTTTCTCCCATTAATGCAATCAGCATGTTCAAGAGAAGAACAAAAGTCAACACAACATAAGTTATGAGGAGCAGAAGAAATAGTACAGGATACTTTGAATTTTGCTGGATCTCCAGGTCACCCAGTCCTAGGGTGAGCTTAAAAAGATCCATCAGAACGGGTCCCAGACTGCTGTTGGAGTGGCATTCGTTGCCATCTTGGCAAGTTTCAATCAGTGCAGCAAGAGCTGGGAAGAAAGCAGCAGAAAATTTTAATCACAATAATGCTTTATGTATACATGGCATTTTATCCTAAAGAATTCAAAATGCGCTGTGTAATAAAGAGCTAGAGCTGCCCAGCAACATACACAGCAGCAGCGAGATGACAGATTACCCAGAAGGAGAAAGAGCCCACGTCCAAATGAAATTGCAGGCAATTGAGAAAGAGACAAATTACTTATCTGTTCAGATAGTCTCTGGACAGTTTAAATCTCTAAACATGGCTTTTTAATATCCAGAAGAAACCCTAACATGAGCTCTCATTGTGACAATAGGTTTCTTACTCATAATAACGCTAAAATTTTTACTCACACAGAGCATCAGTGCTTTTCTCCAGTAATATTTACCTACGCCAAATCCCAGCAAAAACACGATATAGACAACTAAAAATTTTATCACATCTTGCAGGATGACCTAAAAATTAAATTAAACATTTATCAGAAATTAAAATTGAGAACTAGTTTTATATTTATGAATTCTGCAGGGTTACAGGTGTGGTACACACTAAAGGATCAAATTACTTTTTTTGAGCAAACTGTTGTTCTCTCAGTGAGAAACCCAGAGAAGATTTAGGTCTGAGTTTTTATCTTGTGACTGAGAGCCTGGTGCGTTATGTACTTCCAAGGGTGACTAACTCCATACAACACAGGGATTACAGCACATGATGCAATTAAATAGCAGAACTACATTAGCTGAAAAAACACAAGTTACTTACATATTTAATATAATAAAATGTTAATTTTAAGATACAAACTAGTTTCTGCCATTGAAGTTGTATAGTGTATTCTGCTGAAATAATATGTATAAACTGAAAATAAGAAATTTCAATATGAACTACAAAATACATCTAAATTGCTGAAAATGCTTGACTGAGATTGTATCATAGTAAGCAAGCATCATAACAAGGCAGGAAGAACAAAACAAAACCAACTTGCCTTTTGAATCATAACACTGTAAATGCCCATGGACTGGAAACCTCTGGTGAAATAGAGCATATTAGCCCATCCTAGGGCCATTGCCAAAACAAGACACACGAGGTGTTCTTTGTAGGAAAACAAGTACAAAAAGACAGAGAAGATCACAAGCAAAGCTTGTATAAAACTGTTAAAAAACAAACACATGAATGTAAAAGGGAAATTACTAGCACAAAACCAACAACATAATCAAAAAATATGAAAACAAGACTTCTTTGCTTCTTAGGTTTCAATTCTAATTTCAAACTGCATTCTCTTCTCCCCTATGAACATTACCATCATAGTTTAACAATAAAATGGATGAGTACAGGTAGTATATTAACATATTAGGATTATATTTATTAAAGCTTACTTTAAGTGAACTACTGTCCCCAAAACAGTGATCAATGCAGATTTTGCTGACAATAACATTAAGAATTATTAACAGTACCTTTGAAGGCATTTAATTCAAGCTTTAGCTTAATGAATTTTTAGAATTATTACAGATTTTCCATAAACAAAGGAATACACTAATAGAAGGTGTGATGTGCCGTGATAGGATGTAGACCAGATCCTCAGCAGCACAAGATTGGTATCAGTGTGGCTGGAGGAGGAGGAAGAAAAGTAGAGTTAAGCCACCTCTCTTTTTATTGATCCTATAATCATGTGCTAGAAATGAGAGGGAATCATCTGTGCTTTATCTAGGCCAGCTGATGGGATACTCCCATCAGACAGCTGAACCAGTTTTATGCTATTTTTCCCTCCTGAAGGAGTTGAAAGGAGTGTGAAACTGTATCTGGGTTATTAACCAGGTTTGTTAAACACATTTCTCTATATACAGGTCTAAAGAGATACAGCAGGGGGAGAAGCTAAAGATAGTACTGTACCTGGAAAAAAATCCAGTCCATACACATCAGCCCCCGGTATTGTTACTGACCCATGTAATCATTGGTGTGTGTTATGGAAAAGCTGCATGTAAGATTACATCCATCTCTCTAAAACCTGATAACCTAGAGAAAAAGTGAGCATCTGCTACAGGAGTACGTTCTCTGCGACCATGAGATAGATGTTTTATATATAGTATAAAATATATGCATGACAGACTTACAATGCAAAGTGGAACCACGCATCCGAGAGAATTGAGTGCAGGTCGGAGGGCCTAAGCAGAAAGATGGCTACACTCTGTGTAGCCAGATACATCAAATACAGAAATGGTAGTAAGAGAAAGCAAGCCTCAAAACTGATTTTTCAAAATAATTTAATTGAAGGTGGTCTTCTAAAAACATCAGTCTACTGATGTTTTCTAGAATTAAAGATCTTTTTATAGGGCTGTAAGGGCTGTAACTTTAAATTCCTGTCATCTCTGGCATAATTTAACAGTTAGTGACTGTTTTTAATTACTTACAGTATATGGTAAAAATGGTACCCTGTTTTTTTTCTCTTACAATGTCTAATTCAAGAGCATCCTTAAAGGCAGTAATGTGACAACATTGATGTTATATGTATATCAAATCTTTGTCTTGAGAATTTGAAAGGAAAAAAACCTCATACTTGTTTCACAGAGCAATACAGTCATATTCAAATCCAGGGTCATTCTGAGTAAGTGATGTATTGTGCCAAAGACTTTTAGACATTACACATATCATAAATATATTCCAAACATATTGCCAAGATCATCATCAGCATAGTCATAAATCTAGAGATGTTCTTTATGTATTTTGTTATGTATTTGTTATGAAAAAGTCTTACCTCTTTTATGGCTAAAAATATTGCTCCTAACATAACCATCACCTGTCCTGATAACTGCAGCCATCCCACACCACGTGTCAGAGCTAGTGGGTAAGGTGGAGCCTGTAAGACAGGTCCAAAATGAAAGACTGAGTTCTGTACCTGAAGGGTAAAAGGTAAAGTAACAGGAAGCCTCGTGTAAGTAGCAACCTGGGTACCCAAATTCCTCCCCTTCACTGAGAGTTTTCTTCATGGTGGATTTACAGAATCGGCCACCTAACATGTATATTTGAAATATCAGAAGTTTCTTTCTTAAAAGCAAAAAACTCTCCCCACGCTTTCAGAAATTTAACTACCTGTCTTTGTATTAGGTATTTGTATTTTGGGTCACTTTCACAAAATGAAAATTTCCTCCATTAGTGCTGCTCTTCCTTCCAGATACAAAGACCTGATGTGGGAGAACCTGGTCTCACTACAGCCAGATATTCTGATACCTGGTTTTGGTTTAGCATTTTAAGTACAATTTAGGAAACACTATTGCATTTTAAAACAGTAAAATTTGCTGAGATTAAGTTGCTGTACTCACTTCATTTTCATTAGGCCTGTGGTAGGAAACTAGTGTTAGTGTTACGTTGTATAGGAAATAAAAACAACATGACATAAAAAACATGTGTCGTGCAAACTTTTTCCATTTCATTCGCAGGAGTGAATTCAGAGGCTCCAAAGTCAGCATTTCATGACGATTCTGTAGAAAAAAAAACAACCCACAATTAAGATTTGAACTCTCGGCCTGTAAGGAAACAGAGATAATTTCAGGCATGCATTTTGTGTATTTCATTCAGTATCTTTCCTTGCTGAGGTACAAACACATCTATGCTCAAAGATACTGGTCAGACCCTAACCTGACAAGATACAATGGGACAATGCTGGGATAACCTGCTGTACCCTGGTTCAGTGTGACTGAGCTAAAATGTAGTGTGAACTTCTGGCCTTGCTTCCTACGGAAGTTTTATGGCAGTATTTGAATTTAGCAAATGTAAAATTCTGCTTTGGAGAAGTAGCATTCTGTGATATGGTCCTTCCTAAATGCCTAAAATACCTACCTGTTAAATTTATAACTTTAGGCAGGGTATTCTTGTCAAGTATTTCTCTTTGCTTACCCTGTTCTCCTGCACTATCTTAGGCAGCTGCTAGTAGCCACTCCATGGAGACAATACACCAGATTTGGCTGACCACCTGGGCCGTATTTGTGTTCCTATGCAAGGCAAATTAATGCTTCAAATGTAGAAAAGATAGTCCCAAAATGCCTAGCCAGTCTTTCAAGAGCTGAATGCATGCTCACTTATAGTAGACAATCTACAGAGGTATAAAATTCAGCTTGTTCCTGATACAAAACTGAGAACCCAAAATTACTGTTTACTGTTTTACAAGTAATTCAGTGAAATGTCGAGGCTAACACATCTGAAATGAGTGTACTGCTGGAAAACACATATATTAGAAATAAGTAACTTACACCAATATTTGTATTATAGACAATAATTTCCAATACTGAATTGTCTGCGGTGGTATCTAGTTCTGTCAGATCGTATAGAGAAGACTGAACAGGGCCGTAAGCCCAGTCTGTGAATTTTCTTGACAGGCTCCTGTTAGGCTTATCTCTTATCTCTCTGCTCAGGATGTACTTCAGAATCTAAAACATTAACAGAGTCATTTGTAAGCAGACGTGTTCTTCATGCAAAAGGAGAAAGCATACGTACGTACTTGCCAAAACCCCTACCTTTTAACTATCACATTTGCTACAGTAGTGCAATTCAATGTATTTGTAATTCTGTTATTCAGTAAGCAGTGTGAGAGATGACAGACATCTAGGAAATAAATACAGTAATTTTAATGCCTCCGGATTTTCTGTCAGAGACATTTTTCTAAATGAGGAAAGCATAATTTTCCATGTGTTCACATTATATTTTCCTTTAACTTAATCAATTACTTTCTAAATTTTCCCATTATCAATTCTTTACCAAAATACAAGCAGTTGATTTATGAGAGCCAAATTCTACAGCAGCATATCAGAGCAGTTCCAGTGAGTTTTCCGAAATTATTCAAAGATTGTATATTGTATAATTGTAGTATTGTAATAAAAGCAGAATTTCTGAGCTTCTGTACAACACAAGGGTTTGCAAGGCTATTTTTAAACAGCGCGTGTATTTTGTACAGGGAGGGGTTGTTAGAGGGAAACCTTGAAGGGTAGAAGCCACATTGCAATAGAAATATTTGCTTGTATTTTAAACAAAATTAGCTTACCAAATATTATTGATGCATATTGCAGCATAACCAGCACGGAAAACTACATGTCAGAGCACTAACATCTGAATAAATAGTTGGCCTTGACTCTTTCTCCATATTTAATGTCTCTTAGATGCTACTGAAATAATACCCACCTCTAATTTCCCAGTTTTTGCAGCTAATTGTAGTGGTGTCAAACCCTCCTTATTCTTTGTTGTTTCCAAATTTCTGTCTTTACTTTTCAACAAAATCATGTCATACATTCTGACTACAAAGTCATTCTGCGTTTTAAAGTCCTCTGCCACAGTAACTAATGCATGGAGGATATTGTTTCCTCTGGAATCCTGAGAAGTAATATTAGTCCTGGTATTGTCCATTAACAGTTGAGTTATGTCCGGTTGATTGGTACATGCAGCTAACGCCAGTGCAGTTTCACCTGCAAAATTATAAAATGTAACACATGTTCATGTTTTATTACAAGCACTCAAATCATATTATAAAAGAGTGACTATGTTAAGCATCTTAATATATGAAAGCACATTTACCTATTGATTGTATTGAATTTAGCTCTTGTTTTATAAAAGCTTAATTTAAATGAAAACATTATTTGGAGAAAATCTTCAAAATCAGATTTGTTACGTTTTATTTGCCATTCAGTATTTACAATTTTTTGTAAATGTTTTACAATTGTTTCAGAGTGTTCGTAATACATTGCACTCTGGCAAGTTACTTTTACCAAAGGTACTATACCATTTTTTTATCTTGTGATGCAAGTTTCCTAATCTAGGTTTACCTACAGTAATGATTCACACTTGCCTCTCTTCCATACTATCTTAATTGTTTGGGTATTCCTTCCTAACTTTTCCAGAGAGATTGCATTTCCACTTACCAAAATAAAAGCCTTCATGCTTATGTTTGGGATTAAAGAAAATACCCTGGGCATGAGCATTGACATCAGCTCCTTTTTCTATAAGGCTCTGAGTTATTTCATATTGTCTTCTTTCAATGGCAATATTTAGAGCTGTCTGGCCTGAAACAACAGACACAGGTATTTAGGGTTGAATCTCTTAAGCACATTATGAAACATTAATGATGTTTCACGATGGATAGCACCAGTGATAATGAATAAAAGTTGTTTTAGGAATTTAAACCATCATTAGAATGTTTGAAGAAAACATTACTTCTAGGGACAGTATATTTAACCATATACCTGAATGGCAATACCTTTATATGCCTCTTCTGTGTATGCTGCATTGATAAATCTCTCCAAAATACCATTTTCTTCTGCAAAGGATAGTAGCATATTCACTATCTCATTTGTGTTTTGATTGATGTTTAGCAGAGCTTTCATGAGACAAGTTTTGCCAGTATCTGAAGCTGTGAATTTTTTCATCAGATAATCTACAAGAGTGAATTTTGAAATTAGATCATCATTATTTATTAAAGCGGATGTCCTGTGCAACCTGTTGTAGGTGACCCTGCTCTGGTGGGGGGGTTGGACTAGATGATCTCCAGAGGTCCCTTCCAACCCTGACAATTCTGTGATTCTGTGGACGGAAAATAATTCTAATCTTTTGTTTATTAGGGGTGGAACCTGAGGGGTATGTATGGATATAAATTATTTGCCAAACAATTACTCCATCCTGTTCACTTTGTATTTGAGCTATATATACTTGGTGAGACGATGCATTCAGAGATGTGGTACTAATTATTAAGGTAGCCAATGCACTTGGTTTTTCTTTCAGATATCCCACTGCCATGATAACTCCAGCCAGACCCAGAACTCTTCCCTAACTTCTCTGCCTGTTCTACCACGATGCACACATCACAAGACCTGTCTATACTGCAATTTGACCACATTTTGGATAGTCATCAGCTTTGAGTCTCATGCTGCAGAAGGCTAGCTTAGGTGTGGCTGTGGGAATACAGTGCAGATGGACCCTCTGTGTATCATAAATAGGAAACAAATACTCTCCAGTGTTGCCTCAGAAGCAGGAAAGAGGTGGCTTACTGTGTCCCTTGAGCTTTCATTTAGAAATAGGAAATGTGGCATACATTCAGTTGCAAACAAGCGATTGCAAATTCATAGGCCAGTAGCTGTTGCACAGAGATATTTCCCAGTTTTAGACTACACATGTGCTGCCAGAAGAGCTAACAATCTTCCTTCAGGAAACTCCACAGCTTACCCGGCACAGTCATGTTTGTACATGCATTTGATCTTTCCTTCAGCTCTGCGAGCAGACATTGCAGTTCTTCTATATTCCCCTCAGATACTGCCCGAAATATGTATCTTTTCAACTTCTTCCGGGCACTGGTCTGCTCGGGTCCTTGTGATATGTTAGCACTGAATTATAAGAAACGATAATGAAATTGCTGAGTGAATTTACCGTGTTTTATTTTATTTTCTACATAAGAGGAAAAAGAAATACAATTACTTGCCCCGGGCAACATATAGTTGCCCCCCCTTCCATATATATCTTGGCATGGATCTCTCAAAATGTTTCTGCAGGTTGCTTATTTGCAGGTTAAGTGGCTATTAAGTGGGAGTTTATAATAAAAATGTACATTTTTTCAAGTATTTTGTTTTGCATTTTTTCCAGTTTATCCATTCTTCTAAAACAAAGGCTAAGAAATAGTTCTCTGCTTCTCTGATCTGTCCACAACTCGCTGACTTCAGTGCCCGAGTTCCCTGATGCTGCACTCCAGCTGCACCCAGCCCACTCACAGCAGAACATAATTTTTAACCTCACATATTCTTACACAATTTTCCTGATCATATATTATTCTGGAATAAGAATGATTTAATATTCCCCCCCCCAATCAGAAATACTCTGAGCTGATTTCCTTTGGAAGCCTCTCCTTCGTACATCAGCTATCTCTCTTCCCTTCCCAGTGAAATCAACTACCAGGATTACTAGTCCTCAGAAATGTTAAGCCAGTACATTTTGTTGATTCCATCAAGGTAACAGATATTTCTTAATACTGATCGAAATAGAAGCAAATACTTCACCTCTAAAAGAAATATTTTCTGTCTTACAAGAGTTTGCTTTTGAAGGAGGAATGCATTGTATTGTTGCTAAACAATACTGATTTTTGAGCATTTGCTCATGTCTAGTTTTGCATGGTGTTTAGATACTGTGTTGTCATCTAGGAAATGGACATTACATATGAAGAATCCTCACACTAAAAATGAAATCTGAGAAAAGCAGAGGTAAGAGTTGTTTATTTCAAAATTTAATTATCGAAGAATCAGAAATGCACGCAAACATATGACCTTATTTCTAAAACATGGCAGGCAAAATAGGTAGTATCTACCCTGTCATAGACTTAATCCATTGAAAATATTCTAAGAGATACTTCATGTCTCCACTCACCAACAACTGTCTACATTAGGGCTATATTCAGTCGCATCATCCTGAAGAGACTGTGGGGAATCCATATCTTCCCCATTTCCAGACGCACTGTAGAAAACAGAAAAGCCTAAGCGCTAAGTCAGGAAGATACTGGAAGACATTTTAGCAAACTGCAGGAAGAATCAGTCAATACTAGGAAGCACTATCTACAGTAGAGCTGAAATTAGTCTGACATTGTGCTGTTTAATCTGATCTTTTTTTTCTCCCTGGTGAATTTTAAAGTGAGTGGTAAAAATGATGAGACCCACAGGATTTTATTATATTTAAAAAATCATTAGGAAAGCAAGCTGTTTTGTGTTTTACTATGCTATTTCATTACAGATCCTGAAACTGTGGGAAGTTTTTTCTTCTTTTTTAATGTTCACTGCTTTTTATGCAGAATGCTGGAAGCTTACATTCTACCTTTTCACATGCTTACTTTGTCATCTGCCACAAAGCAAGAGCTAAATCAGTAACCATGCGTGGGTTGCAAGTACACAATGAAAGTGATTTACCTAAAGATTTACTACACAGTACACTGTAGGCAACTTGAGCATTTTGCAGCTGACTTGAATGGAAGCTTCAGCTAAAAGAAATTCAGGACTGGGCCCTAAATACATATTTAGGTAATAAATTTAAAGGATTTCAATGACATTGGTATTTTGTAATTGCTGTACATCATTTCCAGACATTCCTAAAAGCAGATCTGCCTTAAAATTTGATTTATTATAGTTTTTCTTACTTATATTTGTTTTCTGTAAGGTTCAGATTTGATGAACTACCACAGGTTAATAACATAGGGAGCCTGAACTGTTAGTTATCGACAAAACAGATGTACGGACAGTAGTGCGAAGATTCAGTAATGCAAGGATTCAGCACTGCTCTGCAGATATTCCCTTCCCTTTGAAATAAAGCTGGTAGCTCAGAGCCCATTCTTATTCAGTCCATCACTTCTCTGCAGAAAACTGTGAGGAATGTGGTGACAAAGCATATGTGTGTCTTGTGCAGGTCTGTCCCTGAACGAGAGGGAGAAATTTGGATACCTCTCCTCTGAAACCAAAATAAAACTGTCAGCTAATTCGGGAAAGCTGACCAGACATCCATCGGACAGAAAAACACTTGGCCATTCTGGGCGTATGCTAGATTTGATACATATTTCCCATATTCATAATTATTGGCTTAGTACCCCACACATTTTTAAAAATTAAGTGCATTCTTCCCAGTCATAATTTTTCTCTATTCATTCAGCATAAATGGCTGCCTTTAAATATTTCAGACTAGGCATCTTCATGTTATTCGATTGTTAATGAGCAACAGAGGGAAGATGTCAGCACACAGATGTGAATAGGGTTTGCTAAATTAAGCTCTGGTCTTCACTCAGTAGAAACTACATAAACGGGTGCGTGGAGTTTGTCCTAATGTATCATAAATAAGAGGCTAAGTTTTAAAAAAAAGACAGTACTGATTTTAAATTTATTCAGATCTGAGGCCTGATTTATTCAGTGTAAGCGACAGCAGTAGATAAACTCAAAGCTAAGTCATCCAATGGATGACCTCCAATGGAGTTCTGTCTTTGAAGTGACCAAAAGCAAAGAAAAGCCATGTGAAATTTTAGCTCTGAAGTCTAAGGAGAAATAAGGAGTAGCTGCTGAAAAGAAAATACATATATTTGCAGTATGACTATTGCATATGCATCTATAACTTACCATGGACGAATATTTGAATCCATTGGTTTTGAAAACACAGGGGGAGACGTATTATTTGGAGTTGCATTGCTTTCAAAACCATCAATCTCCAGAAAAAAGTGTGAACTGTTGAACACAGTGCATTTAAAGATATTAGTAATAAAAACAAGCTCAACCATAAAATAAGTAAAACACTACACATATGTGCCTAGGACAAGGTTGACAATTTATATTTTCTGGCATTATACCAAACAGGATGCTGGAACAGAGGCTTATCTACTTTTTCCCTGGGGCATCCCAACCTCCAACACTGTGCCCAGAACTTTCATGCTGGCACATGGGCAAAAGATACCAAGATATTTTTAGGACACACTGCATCAGACCCTGACGTGTCTAAGCAGCTACCCCAGCAGCCTGAAAACAGCCCTGGATCCAACTTCTGTGCAAATAGGTAAATGCAACACCAGAAATTTATTGAACAGCTGCACATGTATGCCTACACACACATGCATATGCTTTTTAATCTACTGCATTCTAGTCCCTATTGCTCCAGCCAGGAGCCATCAGGATGGATCATTTCAAACCCATTAGCAGTGATAATCATTAAGTCAGAAAGTTTGAAAGGTCACATGCTAAACGACATCAGGCATTTCCACCATCCAGGAGTGAATGTGTAATCATGCCAGTCAGTGCATGACATCTAACTATTTCTTTTCCCTATAAATAATTAATTATTTTATTGTTATTATAATAAATCATTATTTTCAGGGAAAATAAATGAAATTTGAAACAACACAGAAAAGGGAACATGAGAAGAACAGGAAGATTTCACCCTTTAAAAGCCTGCAGAGTTGAGGGGCAAAATCAATGGCTTGGTACTACTAGATCTGATTGCTAAACATTGCTACATTTCACCAAAGACAGAGGAGTTTCAGTGGTGGATGTAGCGACTCCCACATGGGCTATTGTTCAGAAACTGTCTTACATTTCTAAAACGTTCCAGTCGTTACCTGGAAAATGTTTCCAATTCACCTAATATTTATAGGGTATTTCTTCTTTTTTTTCTAACTGCATGTTCCCCAAAGAATCCTGTTGAATTAAAGTACATATACTGATGCTAAAATGCAGTATATTATTAGGACACTACTGAACAACCTGTTGATATCTGCTAAAAATATCATGATCTAATGGCCCTAGTTCATCTCATTTTCCAATGGCTTGGTGATCCAAGTGTTAATTCAGTATGTGTAGTTGTTTAAACTTCTATGACCTTTTAACATTTGAGATGTGCCTGTGAACATATTCTAAGCAGGCAGCGTGTAAAATGCCGCTTCTGGTTAGCAGGACTGTGTCCCTGAAATTACTCAGGGGGTACTCTTCAGAGTACAGGAAAAAGCTAGACAGAAAGAGGACCATTGCCATCACTTATGCCACATTCGCCACATTCACAGCTGCTGTAAATCACTGCTGTTTCACTAGGGTCTGGACTTGGCAGAGAGACTAAGGAGTGGAAAGAACATGGGTTCATCCTGCTTTCTTTGCACTCCCTGACCACGATGTGCAGGAGCTGTCCCAACAGGCGTGCAGCCGTTGGAGGCCAGAGTGAACCTCCAGAAAGCCAGAAATGCCACAGTCCAGGCTTTGCCGGACCGTATCACCCATCCCATCTCAGCAACAATGTGTTCATGCTGAAGATTTTGGCATCCAATACATGTACAGCAGCTATGAAGTGGGCCCTGTTTTGGAGGCTGACATACCTAACCTATCTTGGCATGTGGGTTATTTGGGGATACCATGGGGGGAAAAAAAAAACTAAAGTCACCAGGCAAAGCAGGTGGACAGTTGCCAACAAACGCCCGAGTGCTTACGTGGCTATGGTGCACACTCTCAGGAACACTGCCCACAAGTGTAATCGGTTTCTGACAACGCTGGCAGCACTCCTCCCAGCCTGCCTGTTGGTTTTCCTGTTCTTAATTATATACTGTTAGTCCACCCAAATACCAGGACCTTCAAGAAGGGGAAGTCATTGTCTTTTCAGAAAGTGCATATTGCCAATACATTTTGTCAAGTGAGAAATGCCACCCATGGAGGTGCACTAGCTGCTTCGTGGCAAAATAGAAAGAAGCATTTTAAAGCAACAGAAGCACAGCAGCACAGAAACATATAATTAATAGAACGTGTTAAACCTCTGCATTAAAATTCACGTGATCTTCCTTCCTTATATTATAGGAATGTTGTCGGCCACACCCTGAGCTCTTGGTTGAGAGGTGGGAAAAACCCCAAGGTTACTGTTACTGATGCCACAAAACTGAATGGGAGATATGAGCTTAAGTAATTGAGGGGTAGTGTTTGCCAGTATTTGTTATAACTACACAATCTTTCATGGAATTGCCCCTTTTTGAAGTAATAGGTGTATTGTGAGCTGTTCAGACACCTCCTCTCCCCCTTATACAACCAAAGAGCTTCTTTTTTTGAATCTAATGACAGGAAGACAAATTGGGCCACCCAGGCAGTGGGTCTCAAACAACTAATGACAGCATTTCTGCGGAAAGTGACTCCTCTGATTATTAAGAATTATAAACGTCAGAACAGCCACAATTGCTTAGGCCTTCAGACTTTCAAAAATTGCCGTAATAGCTAGTAATTAGCCACAGAGTGAAAAGTTTATGAATGAAAATTCATCCTCACTCTACAGTAACTTAGTTGACTTCAATAGCATAGTATCAGGGATGAATTATTGCTTATATTTCCCCATTCATATTAAATACAAACCCTTAATCCTTGTATTAATTCTCTACCATTAATTATGAATGAAAGTGAATATTTTATAAAATAAAATAATGAAGAAGTCTTGTTAATCAAAATAATGAAAAATAGAGTGAATTCAGGTTTCTGTTTGTGAAGGGATTTTTCAAACCTCTTGCTCTCCCAGCCCTCATTTTTAATTCACCTCTGCCTCTCCATAATCTGTCACATTCCCATGTCAGGCTAAATTTGAAATGATTCCGTTTTTTCAGGCCAGCATCTCTGACACAAAACCTGCTGTACCCTGCCATGTGATCTCTTTAAGAAGATCACTCTACCTTCTCCTATTGAAACACTGACCATCATTAGACCACGTTATTGTAAGCTTATACAGGAATATAGAGTGGATGCAGAAATCCCAGCTGATACAAGACACAAAAGACTGGTGCATCACTCTGATGTCTCTAGGACTGGGGTTAAATATTTGTCTCATTAGGATAAACATGTCTTATATCTACTTAACCAGGATACTCTTCCACTTCTAAACAGCATATGTTTTTTTGACAGTGCCTTGTGTTCATCAGGTCTCTCTCATTCATACATGCAGCATGAATAAAGATATTAGTGATATTTCAGTGCAAATGTCTACTAAAGGAGATAAAACAGGGAGTTTCAGTTCTAGACTGAGCTAAAGGCCTACCTTTTCTTTGTGGGAGTGCTTTCAGTCGGCTTTTTCTCCTGCTGGTTTGAAGGGGGAATACCAGACGGATTTGTTTTCTTGCCCATTAGTGGAATAATTTCGTTGTTATCTTTAATCATGTTTCGGCAGTAGACAGATTCACAGTTACTTAGCTCCTGTTCATTTGAAGAAAGTATAGTGACCAAATTGCCTATTTACAGTCTCTTCACGTGTAAGCACACAAATCTTGATATTTTTCAAAGTTTTTCATTTTTTGGTCATTAAGCACATAGGCACCATCTTATATGTCAAGGCTGGAGGGTTATATTCATGACTGATTAAATTACATTCGAAGAAAAGTGCCATTAAAGTGATACCATAAGTCCAGGAGAACCATGAATTCAAGCATGTGCCTAAATTAAACTGAAGGGAGTTTGTCAATCACCATGACAGTATACGTTATTTAGAGAAACAAAAAGAGTACAATGACTTTTATAAGTAGCACTCAAGTTTGTGCATATTTAGAGTTAATCTAAGTAGTCTGCTCTTACCCACGATAACTTCAGAAAAGAGGTAAATTCCAGGAAGATCTGTGCAACAGATACAATGTGTGAAGGAAGGTTTCAGATGTGAAGGGTAGCGAACACAGCAAAAGCCCTGAAACTTTTCACTGCGTTAAGAGTAGCAGAAGCAAGACAGACAGACTCTGAATACGATGCCCAGGCTGAGCTCAGCTAAACAATCACATGGATAACACCAAGGACTTTTGTGTCCCAATGACAGTTCTCAACATTTCTGCAGGGAAAAAGAAAAAATCATGCCTCTGCTGGATGGGAACGATTACCACCACATGACACAAAAGGATCTGCACATTATCTGCTTATAAACACCCACAACATGAATTCTGTAAGTAATAATGAATAACTATCTTCCTATTTCTCAACATAATACTCAAGGGCATAATTTTAAATCAGCAAGGATAATTTGAAAGCCAGAAGGTGAATTTAGAATACTTTAAAATTAATTTAATGTAAAAATAGTAAGTTTTATGAGGTCATGGACCCATTCCCAAGGAAATCAGGGGAGTGCCCTCCATACCCAAGGACAAATGATCAAAATCACTTGCCTACAAGTTTGAACAAAATGAACTACACATTTTTCCTCTCCTACCTCCACTTTGCCTAATGTGACAAATGTACACAAAAACTTTCTACTCCTGTCACAGTGTTGTCAATGTGCCTTAGCACTAGAATTTCTTCATTATGGGCATATCAAGATATAGAAAGCAGATTGTGAAGCATGTTTGAAAAGACATGACACCTGGTATGAGAGAGGATACAGGCATATCAAATACATTGATATTTGAATGAAAAACTGTTAATGCATAAATGGCAAATATTTAAGTATGGGGAATTTTCAATCCCAACAACTGACAACGAAGAACTTAGAAGGCCCAATCACATGTAAGTATAGCTGTAATTTCTTGTCGCTAAATGAAATCGAGAAGAAATCTGAAATATTGGAAAGTACTTGTTACCTTGAAAAGGTTGACTTAAAAAACAGGCATGAAAATAATTTTTTATTGTGTTTTCTAACATTAGTAGACATGTTCACAGTAGTGCAACTCAGAAATACGCCTAGTTTGGATGCATTTCCTAAGAATTCATATCACAGCTTTCATAGCAACACTTTATAAAGGGCAAATATGATTTAATTAGTACACTTGCATACAAAGTACACTATAGCTTTCACTGCAGTAAGCGCACAATAGAACTGAACTTGGATATTAAATATTCAAGGTAGGAAAAAGGGGTTTGTCTGTGCCTTTGAAAATGCAATTCATGTAGTCTTCAGACACATGTATCAGTGCATACTGTGATAAACATTTAATCGTAACACAGCTAAAACAAATGTCTGTTGTCTTGTTTAGTTCATAAATAATTCTGCTATTTACTTCTTACCAAATACTTTAAGAATACACAGCAGTGTATGAGCGAAGACATTTCCCATCCAGAGGAAGAGGCAAATACGATACTCAACATAAATCAAATATAAGGGGACTAGAATAAGATGGAGATATAGGCATTAAATAGCTTCACAAAATAAGTGACTTTAAAGGTAGAGAATAGTTGGAAACAGACTAATAGGTCAAAACGTGTGTCAGCAAAAAGGAGTTGCCAAGTTGAGAGGGGCGCAGCTGGTAGGTGTGTGAAGTTGGAGGGGTCAGAGAGAGTGGTAGGAAGAGCTGGCGAAGTAAAGACCAAGATTAAAATCTCTAAAGCACACAATGGACACAGGGAAGTGCCTCTCGTTTGTGAGCAACGCTGAAGCTGCTCAGATATGGCTACATGTTTCTGCATGGGCCATCTGCGGGGGGAGCAAGTCCAAGCCCCATCTGCAGCCAGTTTTCACCGCAGAGATTTTAGCAATGACAAGAGCAGGCTACATCGTTTAGGAGAGCTGAAAATAGTCAAAGATAGCATTGAAGTTGTATTGGATGATGAAGGACTACTGAACTATCAGTGATTTAAGGAAACAACTTGGGAAGGAAAAAGAGGAAAGATTCACTTTTGTATAGATGGACTACAGCTTTCAAAAACACACAGGAGAATTGACTGCGTAGTCTCAGCTACAACAACTATTTTAAATGAGATCTCAGAGTCTGCACAAGTAAATAACTGCAGGCACAATGGTAGAAGTACCTTGCTGCAGTGCTGAGGTAGCGTCTGTTTCTCGTTTTTAATCACGATTAATTGCGTGCTTAGATGAAAACCAAGCTAGGGCTTTTGACAATATGGCCTACGGAGCTCACTTCTTGTTTTAATTATATCCATGCAAATCTTATGGGACTTAATGGAGCTTTTTTATGCTTATCAGGTTCTTTCCTTGCTCTGTCTTGTTAGTTTAATGACCAACTGCTTTCATCATCATCTTCCTGTGCACTATCGTTATCTGTAATCTGACATATAGAGAAAAATAGTGCAACAGTCTGAAGAGTGTCAAATCATAAGAAGTGCAGCTTACACGACCTGATATGGAGTGTCTTCTTTTGTTGTAACTATTTTCTACTCCCATTATCTAGTTAATTGTTACTCACAGGCCACTAGAGAAGTGGCTTATTTGAAGCGGGCAGTGAGACAAAAATACTGCGTTGATTTATAGTATTAAGAATTACTTTGAAGGGTATTCTAAGGACATTTAGAACTTAGTATCTCCTGCTGGAGATTAGAAAAGGGCATTTATCTGTAATGGTGAATGGGACTCTGCCACTCCTACAGGAAGCAGCACTTTACACACTATCACAGACTCACCTCGTGCTTATCTGAGAACAAGAAAAATCATACATATCAATATCTCTATAGCTCAATAACAGTATAAACAAAGTGGCTAAAGAAAGAATCCTACAAACCGAAAGAAACACTCAGCTGTGATATCATGGCACAAAGGTCTTTTCTTCCTTAGGGGCAGAGGAGTGGAAGTGACTATCAATAGCTGTTTCATTCACAAGATCCTTCAAACATCCAGAGCACAGACCATGATGCTTTCCAGCACCTACGACCTAATTCTTACCAGCTCACAAAAAAAGAAATCCCCTCCCCGAGGGGAAAGATGATAAAAGTTCATTTTGACTTTTCTGCATTATTTATGGTATACAAATCCTATCAGCAGAAAGTTACACTTGATAGAGTTTCATCTTTCTGTAAGATTTTTAAGCTTCTGAGGGGCATTAGTAGACATCAGATGCTATCAAAAAGTCGTTTTCTTCTTGGTGAGAAGTTTGTTCTTTCCTATGAAGGTTTTTCCTCACAGAAATTTTAAAAGACTCTGAAAAGCAATGTTTTTCCCTGAGGAAAATACTTTAAGATTATTTACCTGCCTATTTCTGAATTAAATAAAAAGAATAAACTTTATGGACTTGAAATAAAACTATTCTACTTGGCTAGGTATTTTACTTTCAACAGTCACTACAGTAACTGAAACTTTCAGTGGAAGTTGAATATCTTATTTAAGTTTAGCTTGTATGATAGTATATTTTGGATCCCCATGCCACAGAAATTAGGAAGTGTAGCAGTCTATCAGGCTCACAAATATGAATGAAATTAGGTCTATCTTTCTTCACTCTGAATACCCAAGGAGTCAGTGTGGCATGGCTCAGGAGAAAGATAGATTTATAAATGAGAAAAACAGAAACAAGCACAACAGAAAAGCATTCTCCAGTTGAAAGATAGGTTTAGTCTTTCACTCTCTACAAAAGCATCACACCTACACCGAACACCCACAGAAGCTCTCAGAGAACTTACCCTGCTTACAAAACTTGCATTTTGGTATTGACAAGGCGCCTCAGAATTGTACGAATGAAGTTCAAAGTAGGGGCCCACTGACGCTGCGACAACATCCAAAGACGTTTATCTGCCAAATGCGTAAAACTATAGTCAAGCTCAAAACTATCCTAAAAATGCAAAACCACCCTTCTTCAGTCATCCGGTTTGCTCAGCTGTTGGAAAGTGCAGGTAAGTACAGTGCCGGCGTACTGCAGCCTTACAGGGTTTGCTACATCTGAAATTAGGGAGCAGAGAGAAACTTGCTAGACAACAAACTCTTTACTTCATAGCTGCCAAAGTGGGATGACACACACACAACGCAATAATTATATACTGAACTGAAATATTACTAAAGCTTAGTCGCTCATGGATGACTTAATGGCAGCAGCAGAATATCTGAAACAATCGCTGCTCTGCAGTTTACATACTGTTTTCAAAAGAAAATGGTTATGCACATGCATTTGGGTTGTAAATGACATCCCTTTATGTCATGCTTAGTTTATTATATGTTATGGAACTATTCAGAAAGCACAAAGCAAAAATGAGAAAACAATCATGCTAAGTGCTCCAGAAAGCAAAAATTTTTGCTATTGCTTTGAAAAAGTAGAAATGGCCTTAGAAAAATCTTACACTTTCACAGTGATAATGTCTGTGAAAACATGGTGGGCGTGTTTAGATCTTTCCCTATCTATAATAGTTTTTGATGAATGTGTACCCTTAGGGTCTGGGAGAATACAAACAGGCATGTTTCACATAAACAGTACTGGTGTTACTGCTTGCTGCGCCAACTACAGGGAATGGCAACTGTCAGCTTTGCTAGTTTTGAGCTGTTGAGCAATGGCTAATGCAGACTTCTGTTTGGGGACATGCCAGAAGAGTGACCATAAGTTCTTCGGCTCTCCTTATAGAGTCTTTCTATTATCACCAGAAATGGTATGTTTAAAACTTGTATGTCTTTGCAAGTGAGGCCTAAGAGATGTTCTTACAGCTGCTGCTCTTTCCTTTACTTGATTAACAGATGGGAGTTTAAGGGCAACTATGCAGGACAGCAAAACAGGAAACTTTTTCCTGCTGTAGACAAGGGAAGAAAAAGTCAAGTTTGGGGTTTTTTTTGATAGGAGATAGATAGAAAACTTGGAAATAAAACCATCAAATTCCTTAGGATTGGAAATAAAACCATAAAATATCTTAGGATACTAAGACCTAGAACCAGACATTTTAAGCTGAAGAATATGGCTTTCAAATATATCTAGAAACTGCAGTTAAGCTCCTTTTGTTCATGAAGTAGGTATCTTTAAAAACAGGACTGCTGAGTATGACATTTGCTTTAAATCTACTGTGCGAAATACCAGGAGCACTACACTGGTTTTGGTAATGAATCAGCTTTCCATGAGCAACGTAGTGAAACAGGCCATGCCTAGGCCAGTTTGATTTGGCACTAGGAGACTTTGGTTGGATGTGCCAAGCACACATCCAGTTTGCCTGACACAAGTTTATGATGATATATTCCGAACTCTGTACCATGAAAGGTTGTTCGCACCTCGTCAAATGACTGTGCCTAAGCTAATATGCTACAATCTAGAGTCAGCTGCTTTGATGATCTCTTAGCTGCTGGTCTAACTACCCAGAATAAGGAGTCAATACTGACATTTAATCTTGCCTGGGAGAACATCAGCTTAGTTCTCAACGCAAACTGTGAGAGACTGTTTAATTGAAGTCACTATGAGGATGGAAATGTGAAAACAGGCAAAGTGAGATTCAATCTGGGTGAAGGTGCATTTGAGGACTCTTGCTTTAACTCTCATACAAACCACACTAAAAGACCACTTAAAGTCTTTTGCTAAGGAGAGAAAATGAGTTTGGCAGCAAGCAGTGCTTTGAACTCAGAAAGTAGCTCTATCTGAAAGCACCCGGATCTGTGTGGTTTAGCAGAATATAGGACCTAGCAGTGTGGTCTATTTATAATGTAGTGGCAGTTATCCAAAAAGAAAAACTGGGACAAGCTACAGCAAGAGAGTCAGAGTCCTGTTTCAAACCTGCCTCTGAAAAGGTGTACAAGATTGTACGAGCCATAACAGTTCACATGCACGAAAATTACGCTTCACCTGCCTGTTCTGTGTTAACAGCTTCTTGTTCCATTATGAGGACAGCCTTGACTTGCTAAAGTGTGGCCTTTTCTATGCAATTGTCAGATTTAGGAAACGTGAGCCCAGACTGTTTCTAGCTAATCTTCCTGAAAACAGATAAAAATGTCATGTGCTACACATAGGTGTTATGAGCCTGAACGGAGCTATTTTTAAGGGCAGACTTTAGAGTCAAGAAACGACAAACAAAACTACAGTAAGTCACGTCTGTGCAAACATTTTCTTATAGTTTTAATCATTAACCTGCTTAACCTTTATGTTCCCAGACCTGCTCCACCCTGAGATTTCTGACAAGGCTAGCATTTTTCAGAAGTCACAGAGGGTTTTGCAATAGGCTCTATCTTGGCTGTGCAGGCCATTTTCTAGAGTTTATGACAGTTACCAGCTGCTTCAGTTGCTAACAGAGGTGCCATAAAGGTCAAGAACATTAATAACTGGGCATGCATCTCCTATGAAAAATTACTTGAAAACATTAGCTTTGCATAGCCTGCACAGTACAAATAAGCAGCAGAAGCCCTATTTGGCATTCATTATTTTGTTTTTCTAGCAAGTGCTAGACTCACTAGAGACTAAAACGAACTAGATGAAGGAAACCCCAGATGGGAGGGATTGAGCATTTGGAGATCTGCCATCTGACATCAGCGAGTCAGAGCTGCATTTTCTGTTCCATTCTGCTGATCCATGACATGATCCCAGTAAAACTTGCATTAGAAGTTTTTCAGATTTTATATTTAATTCTGTGATTTTCAGTACCCCAACAGGGAGTCACTAAGGGGAAAAGCAATTGTCTAAAAAGCATTTTTAACATTAACAGGTAAAAGTAAGGATAGTTCAAATTACTTATTGTCATCATTCCATTCCCCAAGCTCCTTAAAAATAATCCACAGCTTAAGTATGAAAACACTGTGCATGCCAACTACCAGTAGCAGCCCAGTTCCCCTGAGCATCGTGTTTAATTGATTCACAAGAGTCTTTCATGATTTTTCACTGTGGAAAAAGTGCATTTAAATTCTCTTTACTTCTGTGGAAAAGGATTCAGAGTTGTACATCTGTTGTGGGAAGAATCCACAAGATATCCCCTAAAGACTATGGTTTTAAAATAATGTGTATGCATTTTAATGCTAGTAGTATTCCTTATGTTGAGAAACCACATGAAGAAGTACTTCTGTAAGATAGGATAAGACTTACAAGATATTATCATTTTCCCATAATTTTTCCACCTAACTTTTAGCCAGATAGAGAGAAGGAAGGAAGCAGGAGAGAATAGCAAAGTCACAACAGTATGGTCACAGTGTTACCCCAATTAGAGCTCAGAAGGGGTACTTTGCTGCCAATCTTGTATTTTAAGAGTGTAAATGCTGCAGCCATTCCACAGCGGGTGATGCTGTAGCAAGGCAAAGCTCGTCTGATCTTACTGTCTTGCTTGCTAATATTGAAGTCTTGATTTTAGGAGTCAGATTTTCTTGGTAGATACTCAGTCCCCAGCAGTGAGAGGTTTCATGGTACTGATGTCTCTTCAGTCAGTTATGATAAGCAGTTGTCTGCCTTGCAACAGATCTTTTCTATGTTCCCAGAAAATACTGTATCAGAAAAAAGATATGTCATCCCACCTTAAATCGTCAGACTGACCTTGATCCTTAGCATCTGCCTTCACAGGGCATTTTACACAAACTCTATAAGGGAAAAATACTGCAACAACTATTGCTTAATAGATCAGTGTTACTGTCTCTCGTTCTCCCCTGCAAAAGAATGGAAGGCTGTAACCACATATAATTCTATCTGAATTCAAAGAGATGCACATTGCTTTTGAGAGGTTGCTTTTCTGTTTTCACAATATTTCAATACAAGTACCATCCCAGATGAAAAATCTTCCTTTAATACGCATGTCAGCATTTCCCCATTTTAGAGATATATTTAGTCAGTTCTGTAAATGATTTAGTCTAATTTAATAATTATACTTGACTTTTCACCAAATCATTCCTTGTTTTATAGATAATGTTGAAACATTTTCTGTTTCTCACTATTTATTTAGCTATTCTCACTCTGAGACGTGAAAAATAAGGGACTATGAAGATCAGCAAAAGTCTGTACTGAGTTTGTTTTCACCATGCTAACACTTTTGGAGATGCACACTGTGCTATATCCCAAGTAACTGGTAACAATCATTTTCAGATGCAGAGTCTGCAACTTGCAGAATTACAGTAGCATACTCCTGACTGCTCTTAAGGTACAAACTTCAGTAGCATTATCTCTGATCTCATACTCTCCTTGTTCCTCCACTCAAACTTGTATCTGTGTGCTGCTACACACATGTATGAAGAGCTTTACACACTGCTCCAGACAACTGAATAGCACTTGCAAATATTTAAATATTATGCTCGTAAACTGTGAGACAAGAGATTGTTTTCTGCAGCTGAGCAACAGAGAAATTAATTAGCCTGTAAGTGTTTGACTATCACCTAACAGGAGACAGCCTTGTGGAAAATAATTCCAGGAAAATACTGGGATATCACTGACCAGTTGGTACAGTCCAGACTGCAGAGACAAGTCAGCCTCTTTAGCAATATTGTTATGCACATTTGCATAACATACATGCCTGGAGATTTTATTCCCCAGAGATTTCTGCCATAAAAGAACAGTCTCGTTCACAAAGGATAGAGAACAGTAACTGGAGCCTCCATCACAAGTATATTTCCTGCAACTATGTTGCTATGCAGCTTATTCTTCTGCTCAGGCATAAAACCAAAGGGAGGTGAGCCTGGTGTACTGAAGGAACAGCATTATTGTTGGGACTGTCAAAATCAACCAATAGCCAGGCACCCTAATTATTCCCTGTTCCTCCAAACCACATTTTCTGGACCCAATTCAAGCAGCTTTTTCCAGCTGCAGTGCCAATGCCCTGAGACTCATAACTATCACAATGAATAACACTGCTCATGGCACTCCTCAGTCTGTCTCTTTCTAGAGCTAAGCTTGGGAACACAGACCTTCATATGCTGCATTTGAGTAGCACCTACCATAGCAGTGCCCTGCTGAACCATGGCTAGAGCTCACAGAGGCTACTCTAATACATACCCTAACAGAACAAAAGAACAGAGATGAGCCCAATCCTATGGCTCAGCTTCTACCCACTCCCCCCCTTGCCAAAGAAACAAAGCAACTTCCCTTCCTCCCTTACTATACTCTTTCTCCACCTGGCAGTGCGTTCACTTCTACCTGAATCTCTCTCCAGTTGCTGCACCTGTGGCCACGTCCCTATGCAGGGGTGGGCTCAGTCATGAATGAGTTGAAATCAGTGCAGTAAAAATCAACTTCATGTAAGTAGCGTCAGTATTTGACTTCACGTCATAGTTCTCTCTTCTCTTGGCAAAGTTACAGGGGACTACATAAGCACAAAATATTAATAAGTGATGGGAAGAATGACTCTGTCACTCTTTTCCTGTGTCTTCTCCTGCATCTGTGCTACTGTTAGTCTCCCCTGCCACTCCTAAGGCAAAAAGTAACTGCAAACTTTCAAAGACCTTTGCCAGGCATCACTCCCTCAATGTCTGGTGTGTAGAGTACTTCTTCTTGTCCCTGTCCTGTCTGCATATGCTGTCTGCTGGTGCTGTAGGTCACAGGCTATACACATTGTGGGGGAGGCTCACTTGGGTATGCAACCTTTTGAGGCTTCAACTTTAAGAAAAAAATAAAACCAGTTTTAAGATGATGAGATAGGCACTTTTTACTTCTATTGGTTCTCACTTCACAGTCACCCAGGAGGGTGCCATGTCTCCTGTGTGAAACAACATGTTAACGCTTCATCGAGGTCTTTCAAAGCACAAACTTCGCTTGGCTCTTCTGAGCCTCACAGTCCCAACTAGGTCAGGGTTGTTCTCTAACTATTTTGGCGTGAGTTTGTACCCTCGGTAAATCTTCAGTTGTGGTGCATAGTTTCTGGTAACGCTTAGCAGCACAGGGGAATTAAGCAATATGAAAATGCCTGAAGGAATACACCATGAAGAAAGCATGCCCCACCTTACATGCTAAATTTTTTTGTTCAAGTCTGTACTGCCACTGTTTGACTCAAGTAGTCTTTGGACAGTGATCACCAAAACTGGTGAGGAACCTTAATGTTATAATAATTTCAGGTTGAACTAATCATTGAGTCATTTGATTTTAAGATCATCAAACCTCACTTTTTTAAAAGGAAAAGATTTTTATCTGTCTCATCCATCTAAGTCCCGAGAATAGTTCCTTCCACTTCCCCTTCCAAACATCTGGTTAGACCTGTAAAAAATACGAGGGGAACAAAAATTCACCTGCTATCAGGTCTTACACTGAGAGCTAAACTTTGCACCAACGTATCATCATATGAGACTCTCACTAACTATAATAAAATAAAGTCCCTGCAGGCCCCTACCCCTTTTTGTCCAGCTCTTTCTGGGAAATGTGTGAAGCAGAATTGAAGGTGAACATATACCAGCTGAAATAAACCCTCAGATACTTTGGTTCCCCAAAATAAGAGCGCTAAAACCTGCAGGTCCCATGTTGCTGCAGTCAGGATGGCACTGGATATATTTGCTTATGTGAGCTGAATGAAACTTCCAGTGTTTCCAAAGGCAGTTCTTTGGGCACTTCATATGTGCTCCACAGAAAGATCTTTTCAGGATACATTTTCCCTGTCTCAATTTCAACTCATTATTCTGATTAAAGCCCCTTTTATTATGCAAATTATCTCCTCTCTTTGTCAATGCTTCGATTTTCTGTTATTCAGTGCTTAGCTAAGATGTAGCTAACTGTTTCCGTTTGTCCTTGCAAATCAGTCTCTTGAGAACCCTCTACCTATTTCCAGCCCTAAACTCTGCTTTTCTGTATCTTTCTGGTAATGAGGGGCATTGTCTCCTTTGTGTCTTCCTCTATGCCAATTAAACACTCTTGGCTTTCCCCCTCTGACTAACAGGAAGCAAGGACACCATCCCTTTTCTCTAGGTGGTTCATTATTTGCATCCTCTTTTGGAATAAGAAGAACTGCCTAGGCTAAACCTACTATGTCAGCTTGGAAACGAATGACTTTGACTTAGTGACATGGCTTAAAACTGCTCTTACTGGCCGGGTGAGTAGGACACTTCCTTCCAGTTCCAGTAATTGGGAGTTGCTCTTGCTGGCTGTGGAGCAGCCAGCTGACATGGCAATTCCAGGTGATGTGAGTTTTCATATCAACATTTGGGTGACTAAAATGTTGATTTTAAAAGCTGATTATAACAACGACTGAGAAATACTGTTCTGGATGATGATGAAGCCTGAAAACCTCGGTGATTCTGTAAATGTTCATGTCTCCTCATGTCCACTCATTGCCTGCATATTGGAAGAGGAAGCATTACTAATAGTGATGTAGCTCTGCCACAGTATCACAAACACCCCAGAAAAAGAAGTCCACTGAGGTCATGTGGTTGATTTCTCCTCCTTCCCAAAGAAATACGGTACTCTCCACCGTGTATTTCGCAGTGCTTTGCACAGTTTAACATCTGATGTAGGAGAAATTGGGTCCATATTTTCCCTGTGGAAACTATTCCAGAGTCAGAAGTAATCCCAGTCTGTGTGGTGTGGGTGATGGAAAGCACTTCAGAGCCCTATAACCACATCAAGAAGATCCAGGATGTCTACGTTGCATCTGGCAGTGTCAGTTAAGACCTCTTCCTCCCAGGCCCTAGTAAATCCATGCCTGTTGCCTAATGGAGCAAGAAAGACCTGCAAGAAGTATCCTTCACTGCAAGAGGATTCTCTCTGATGCACCAAAACATGCAAGCTGGTGTTAAATATCCAAGACACCAGCTGACAGTGAGTTGCTCTGAACATCAGCTTATCTGGGATTTTTAACGTATGTGGATTTTTTTGAGTTTGGAAGATTTACCACAACAGTTTCTTCAAAAACATTGTACAAAATTACTATTGATGGGGTTCTGAAAACTTCAAGCACCAGAACCTGAGTCCACTGGCTTTATCCCTTAAGGCTATGGGGTTGGCAGGATCCCCTGCGTTTTGTAGCACATCAGCTCTTGCTGGGCATACACCTTGGGGATTTTTGAGTACTGAGGACTCCAGCAAAGACATATGACTGAGTAATGTGCTAGTGTGATACAGACGCCACAGAAGAGTGACAGGATTAGCTGGCATTTGGGAAACATAAATATGATTCTGCATAATGAATTTGATCAGAGGCAGCAAAGCAAGGCAGTGGCGGCGTCAGAGGGAGAGGGGCTTTCCCGGGGCAAGTCAGTTATGGGGTACCCCAGAGGGACTGTGCAGCATCCCTGCACATGGCATGGGGGCCCTCTTGTGGGCCCTGGTGTCTTCCATGAACCCCACTAAAAACTACCCATGTGCTGCCTGAGAAGGGATTAACATTAATGTTTAATTAGGACACAAGGGCTATTCAGGCTCCAATGTCAGCTGTTGCAGAAGGCACAATGAGCGCACAAAAACAACAGGCTTCAAGTTTTTCAGGTAGGATGTATATTTTTCTCAGCTATTTCAGAAATTATTGGAGTTTGAAAGACACAACAGTTCAGTTTACATGGCTGACTAGACAAGTTGCATCTTGGGTATGGCAAGGCTGTAAAAGACAGAGATCGCATTTTTGCTTTTCCACATGTTCATCAGCTCATTTTCGACTCCCAGTGAAGTGTAGCCCAACTCACCTTCGTCCAGCTCACCTCTTCTTGCTATCTCCCATCCCATGACATACATTTGCAGTCATTGATAATTACAGTCGTCACCTACAGACAGGAGGTGAGTACATCAACCCCCTTCATTTCTTTTGCTTTTGAGCCAGTGAGGTTATTGGGAGCTGGTGGATATATACAGCTGTTGAACCTGATCATCTCATATTAAGTGCTTAGTTGGGACACAAATTAATGTGAGAGGACAGATTTTTACCATCTGCAAGCCTCAAGAAATAGCGTGGGAACCATATGCTGTTTCTAACCATATTCAGAGTGAAATAATTATGCAAACTTCAAACTAAAAAACTCCCACAGTGCTCAAGACATGGATTCTGCAAGATCATGCAAAGTATGTCTGCCAAGGTGAGCAGAACCTCCGTAAAACAACCCAAGTAAAGATAATTTATTGCAAAGCCATGATCCTCCTCAGCCAGTGGAGGTTTTTAGCAGCAGGAATAGAAAGGTGCTGGTCCTAGCAAAGCTATTCTTAAAGCACAAACACTTCCTGACAAGCCACCTTTCTTCCCTGGGGGTTAGTTGCAGCCCTCCGATGTGACAGTGAGTCTTTGTGCTGTCTGTGCAGAACAAGTATGTCCCTTGTAGGCATCCCACCCTGCCTGCCTGAACAGAGACACCACCTTGACTTCCAAAGACAATTCTATGCACCTAAGTGCAGTAAAGATGAAGGAAATAAACTGTGGCAAACAGAGGTCTGGCCATCTGAGTCTGAAAAAATGCGTGCGACACTGGATTGTAGTCACTGCCAAGCTATACCTCTCCAGCTGTGGGAAACAAATTTCTGCCCATTGCAGTAACTCATTGATTATATAGCTGGAAATTCAGAGAGGTTAGTAATAACTTGCTCTAGAAAAGTGGGATAATTTTGTTTGCTTCCCAGAGAAGACTAAGGGATTTTAAAATGCAGCCAAAAACCCCACCAGCACCACCCTATCCCACAAATATAGGACATTTACATTTTTAACCACAGCATTATACTGACGTATGTTTTCACTCTGAATCATAGCATTTCAGTATTTTATCAAGAAGTCCCCTGCCATCTTTGTAACTTGTTGAAGCAGAAAGGGACAGGAAGGCAGAGGTCTATATTCTATTCAGGTTACCCAGGGCAGCTGATCAATCCTTCTGGATAGGCACTTGATGTAAATCAAGGTGGAATTTAAGCAGTGGATTAGGTCTCTAACCAGGCTGATAATTATGAGAAATAGACCCCTCACAGGGAGTACAGAAGGTTCATGAATCCTTTCCAGCTGCACCATGATCCTGGTGTGCTTTCAAGGATAAATTTGCCCTGGCACACAAAGGCATGGAGACAATCAACTATGTTTTTCTGGTCAGCCCCTTTCTACATTTATTCTTAAGAGTTTTAATAATAAATTATTTCACTGTCTCAGCCTGTCTTGTCTACTTAGCTGTACTTGTTTTACATACGGACTGTATCTTGCTATGTTTAGCGTGGAGCATAATGAAGTCTTCAGTAGAACCTATAGAGTAGAACCTGCTACCATGTGTTTAGAGATACACCTTTGTAATGGCATGAAACTGAACATGTCTACTTTGAACAACTTTTGTGGTTTCCCTGTCCACCAGAGACATAGCTTTTGGGGTTTAAATTCTGATTTTTTTTCAATCAATTCTTTCAAATCCTTTGGCAAGTTTCTATGGCTATACCCTACAAACTCTACAAAAAAAAAAAAAGTTCATCCTGAATGATGTTAACAAAAGAAACAAGAATTATTAGTCCTCTAGATGGTGCTACTATTTCAAATAAAGCAGCTGGATGCTGAAGATTTTGTTGAAATCTATTGCTATAAAATCCTGGCCCCAGTAAAAGAACTGATGTCAAAAAACCCAAAACTTCATCTAACAGTGTTAGCAGTGAAGGGCAGTCTGTATGTAAATATAATAATTGCTTTTCTTTAAGAACAGTGAATGTTTCAGTGTCTTACTAAATGCAGAAAAATTACAGGATGTATTGATGAAAATTATCTTTCAAAGGCTGGCTCAATTTTCTATGTCTTTGATTTCCAGTTTTCCCAATGATTTGCTACTGAGCCCTCCAGCCTACCACTTTTCAACTTCAATGGGTCCTATGAATGTTCTCTGACCACAGCCTTTGGATGCGTCACAGGCCAAGCATGACAGGCCTTCCCTGGCAAAGGCTGCACACTCCGGCCCAGTTTCACAGAAGCCCTTTAGGACAACTGTACTTCAAATGCATCCACAGAAACAGTGCACATGCTCAAACTGAAACCCATGGTTAAAAACCTTGTTGGCTTAAGGATACTTGTATACGCACGCTGTACTTGTGCTTTAAAGGCTGTTAAGTCTAAGTGCTTTAGCAATACATAACAAGGAAAGAAGGTAAAACAATTTACCTTTTCTTGCCCAACACAGCTGCACAGCTCCAGCACTTGAAATATTGGGCCAGCTGTCTATGAAACAGATTTTCTTATCTTTAGCTCCTTTCTGTCAAGCCACTTTTCAAGAAGATGCCAAAGTTCCTCCTATTCTTTCCTCTCTTTCCAAGGCTCCTATCTGTAGTTTTGGAACATCTGCCTATTTTCTCTCTCAGATATTTTTCCTGATTCTCTTTGTAAATCCAGCCTGATGGATTTGCAGCACTAGATTTCTTTCCTCCTGTTGTTGCTGTCAAAGTTAAGAACAAAAACTTTCTGATTTCCAGATTATTATTGTTATACATTATTATACATCTGACCTTTAAAACATATATTCTCTATAACCACTATCTCTTACTTTGTGCAAAGTTCATCTGTTATCTAAATAAATGTCAAATTTGGGATCTTGTTAAGCCTTTAGCCTCAGTAACAATAACTGTGAATTCTGGAGTTTACTCAGAGAGTGTAAGAGAAACATTTATTTCATTGATTTTGACTATTCAACCTTTAAAATTTCACAGAGTATATTTGTTCTTGTGTTATGAGAAAAGACTAACAACACCTCTAGATCATTCATTATTTTCTATTCTTTCACTGTGTCCCCATTTATTTATCTCTCTTCCAAGAAACCTTCCTCACAGGAACATATCTCCAGGCTCTTGGTGATTTTTACTGCTCTTTTATGAGTCCTTCTCCAGTTTCATAATAATTTGCTTGGTTAGTTTTTGAGGCTGCAAAGCCACAAAAGCAGAGCCTGTAACTGCTCACAAAAATACTTTTTAAAAGAAAGACAATCTAAAAGCAGACAGAAGGTACAAAATCCACTGTCTTCAGGGTGTAGAGTGATAACAATTTTTCTATAGGCGCTTTCGTTATTTTCATATTATCAACAGAATATCTGCCATCACAGGCCACTTGCACCAACCTGCCCAACTTAGTGAAGGTCCTGTTAGCTAACAATGCAAATGTCAGCTCAGATCTCCGAAATGCATGAGAGCACTTTCAAAGAGTAAAACAAATGGATGAAGACTGGGAAAAAATCTGCACTAAAAAAACAGCTACCTTACAGACAGCTCTGAAATGTGGGAAATTCTCAATGTATTTATTTGTAAAACAAAACAAACAAAAAAAACAACTATGAAAACTGTTTCTAACACTTAATGAGACAGCATAAATGCAAATATCTAGCCAAGTAAATATAAACCAAGTAGTATAGACAGTTTCTTGCAGATTTATATTAAAAATAACCATGAAAACATGAACATAAACAACAAGAAGTTTATTTAGCATACTTAATGAATCCTTGCATACAGTAATTTCCTAAGTCCTCTGACCTTTTCCAAAAAACCCTGTCCTTATGAATGAAGAGCTCTAATTGTCCTGCTTGTGAGGACCAACATAGGCAATTAGAATTAACCTTCTTAAAAATAAAATAAGATTAGACTGACTTTGGAAGTGACTCCTTCAATGTTTCAGAATCTTCTGGCTCATAATAAGGTTCCAAAATAGGTTTTAATTTGACTTCTTCTGGTAGTTTTTGAGTCTCTTCTCTCCTGCTTCCATCTCTTAAAAGCGGAACCAATGTTTTCCAGTTTTTCCCTGAAACTAAAAAGGAAAGGAATGGTTATTTTTTGCCCCTCCGCAGAAACAAAGGAAAATATACAAGTGGTTTAAATAGCAAGCTGATGAAAGAAGAAGAAAGAAGCACGAAGAAAAGGGCTTTGTGGTTTTCTTCCCCATACTGTTCCATGAGTTTTTCATATTTCAGCTGGCACGTACAGCCGAGTCTGATTGTACAGTTAAATAGATCTGTGCTGGATGCTGAGCTCCCAAACTATCAGGTTTGGGGCCTCCAAAGTAGCTTCTTGGCTACTTGACTGCCATTATACACTGTTCCATCTCTTCAGAATTTACACATATTATCTGCCTTGTAAAATCTACAATCAGGATGACGAATCTATGGGGCTTCTATTCCAGAGGGTAAAACTGCTACGTGAATAATGAGCCTACTTAATCCTTTACATTTGTGCTCATTGAAAATGTCATTATCTTAGCTACAGCCATTACCATTAAGTGCATAAAACTGACTGCCCTCTAACAATTAATCAATGCTGTTTCTATCACCAGTGTGTAGCCCATACTAGGATTTGGTCCCTGAAAGCCTCACCTCTGCCAGGCTTAATAGAGTAACTGGGATTTCGTTTGAGATCCCCAGAGTACCCAGGGTCTTCATTGATTATGCCCAGATTAGTATTCCACGTGGACCAGTTCACTTCATCAACCCTGGGGAGAGAACAAAACCAGTATCTATTCTAAGAACCATGAAACAACTCCAGCATGAATTTATATCACAAACTGCCACCTCTCAAGCCTCAGATCTGACCTAGAAAACAGATTAAACTGACTACTGTAGACAGAGTAAGTGCACTACTTTTCCCCTGGAGCACTCCTCTGAAAAGTTCTGCTTCCCATTACCAGATACCTTAATGTTGTTAGTCTATAAAAGATTGTTCATTTGGCATACAAACAGCTTACCTAAAGCACCATCTGTAATCATCTTGGCCATCAGGTGTGACCCCCACCAAGACTCGCTTCCCAGACCGGAACGAGCGCCTCACACAGTTCAAGTAGCTGTTTTCAATATCCAGGGTTGTGATGGCTCTCTACCAGGTAAAAGAAAGCAGACCACTGAGGGGCTGCTGTTTCAAAGTCATACAGAACCTGAATTCTGCCTTTATTCTAAAAACCTTGAGCTTTTATCTTTGTCACCATCTTATAGCAGGCATCGTAACCATCTTTGAAACATCACCCTCTGTTAATATGTCATTAAAAATGCTGAACCACTCTGTCCTGTGATTAGAACTATGAAGTTCCCTCTCTTACCTCAAACAAAAACGGATGTGCCTTTGAGATTCTGGAAAACATTGGTTTTCCCCCTTGCATAACCCCTGTCTTCATAGTCTGATCAGGATTTTCCACCATCGAAAGCCCAAATAACACTGTCTAATTAAAAAAGTACTTCTTTTCTTAAATTCAGAACATCTGTGGAACACTGGGAACATCTGCTCAAGCAAAACATCAAATATCCAAGGAAAAGGAACTAATATACTTTTTTTAGGAACTGTTCAGGGGAATCAGAAAGCAGCAGTAACCTGTTATTTAGAAACATGTCAGGTCCTAAAGATTCTCTCTGAAATTTCTTATGGTTCCCCACACCCTCCTTCTTCGATAGCAGCCTCACAGAACCAACGTACCTGGAGTTTCCAGATGCTCTTGCTCTCCTGTGCAATTTTGCTCACAGTTTCCCCCATCAGTGCGATAAGCATGTTGAGCAGGAGGATGTATGTAAGGATGACATAGAGAACCAAAAGGATGACAAACACAGACTTGAACCTGTAGTTCTCTGTGAACTCCAGGTCCCCCATCCCAATAGTGAACTTGAAAAGCTCCAAGCAGGTATAATACAGACTATTGTAGGACGTGCGGCCTCGTTTCATATGGCAGCATCGGGCATATTCAGAGCTATTTGTGTCTTGTCCCTCATTGTCGTCTTCAATTAAAGTCACCACAGCTGTTGCAAAAGAGGAATCACATATGCAGGATGAAAATACAATTTGAGATCACAATTCCATTGCAAGCAATGAGAATGAGCATAAAGGTAAGACATGTTGTCTTCATGGTGTATTGTCCCAGTGAAATTGCTCTATAAAATATTCCCTATAATTGACACCCTCTTAGAAGGTGTTCTATATAGATAAAACTGAGACAACAAGATGACTGTTTTTCCATTCAACTTTGCAAAACAGTTTGAGGCCCAGGGATGAAAAGCTGTATGAAATTACTACACATAATTGTTATTCCAAAGTGATTTTTTTTTTGTAATTAGGTTAATTTGTTAGTTTTTAGTTGGAAACAAAAAGTCTAAGTCACTTGAAAAATGAAATTTTCTGAGATTCTTTAAGATAACAAAAAGTAACTCCAAGGATGGTATTACCTGTAGAAAATCCCAAGAGGAATACTAGATAGACAAACATGAAGCGACATAAATCTCTAAGGATCATCTGTAACATGGAAACAGAATATTTTTATATTGCTAAAACTTGAATATAAAGTGCAACAAAAACTGGTAGAAAATACTGCTTCAGCTCAAGAAGACATTTGCTGTGAACTGGCTGTTCATGCATTAAACTGTTGTTTATCCTGCTGAGACAATAAACTTTAATACAGAAAGCATTTTTCTCTGTTATTCATGCAACAGTTTACACACATACGCAAGACACATGCGTGCCAAATAGTTTCATCTTTGTGAGTATAGACCACATTAAGACAGTTACTTCTTTCTTCCCCTCTTGGGCTAGCTGGCTACATCACATACAGAGGTTTACTAGCCAGCTACTGCCTCTTACCCAATTGCTCTGTTTGGTAACATTTAAATTGTACCTAAAGAAAATTCCAGCTGGTAGAAAGCTGTGCCATTTCACACCAGACCAGTCTGCACTGTTCTCAGTCTACTTTCATCCATGCCTATCCAACTGTAGCTATTTTGAAGCATGGCAGGTCATAATAATAATATCAACACTGATATAAAATGTATGGATGAGGACAAGGAGGTTTTTCTACATAGCTTAAATTGTATCACTTCACTCAGAAAATAATGGCCAAGTATAGGAGAGTGATACCAAATTTCCCAGTGGCATCATGGAGGTGGGTATGTCGACTTCTCTCCTGGAAATAGGGCTGTTGGCAGCAGTGTCCTGATCTGAGCACACTGCTGCCCTCATCACTTACTCACTGGACTGACCTTGGCAATCATGACAGAGTAAATGCCCATCTGCTGGAAGCCACGGGTGTAGTACAGCATGTTAGCCCAGCCCAGAGCCAAGGAGAAGACCATGGAAGCCACGTACAGTTCCTGGCCACAGAAGTACAGCACCACAGAGCTCAGGAGGAGCAAGGAGTGAACAAAGCTGAAAGACAAGCATGGTCTCAATGCAGAGTGCTGAGTTGGCCACGGGTGGTAGGAACAGAGGAGCCCCACAAAGTATACAGCAGAATAAGGGATTCTCTAAAACACAAAGGACCCTTGGCTCTTCCCTGCATTCCTTCCCTTCTCAAATACAACAGTTCCTCTTGCAAACTTCTCATTTTCCCCACATACAAACTTCCTGCTCTTCTTTGTGACTGGAGGGAAGTGAAGTCCTTGAAAACGCTCGTTTCTTAAGCACTCCCTCTTTCCACGGACCCATGAAATAGCCCTGTTTAGCTGCACTCCAGCTGGGAAGAGAAAGGGCTCAAATTATGGAGAGGCAAAGCTCCCTTTAGGAATGGGAGGATTTCTGCACATCCAATGCATATGCTCAATTGCAAGTCCAACTTGGAGATCTATAACTCTGCTGCGTGACACAGTCACTGAACTTCTAGACACTTCATTTGCTTTACTTCCAAAGGAGATTACTGACGCAGACCCACTCGTTCAAGTGCTATGATATCCACTGGCAAGTATTTTGTAAGGACCCAGGAAATAATAGCAGAGCATCTACCTATGACAAGTGGCTTCAGCCAAAGCTACAGATTTCACACACTCATCTGTTTCATGCTGAAATGCAATCAAAGATATTGGAGCTTACAAAAGAACCTCGCTGTAGCTGTCAACTATCAGCGTCTTGAATGATGGGCGCCTCTGCACAAAATACTGTATCTGAAAAAAAATGGGAATAAAGACCAGGTTTGCATCCAAGGACTAGGTACCCCATGTGAATGCATCAACTATGCACTGATACCTAGACAAGGGGGGTCGTACCTATAAAGCATCTCACAAGAATAGCTCAAAACCAACACTGACACAAAATCTAGGGAGGACTCTTAGTAACACTAGACTTCTCTTATATCTGGTGTCTCTTTTGAAGACAACAACCTATTCAGTCACTGGTTTGAGGACCTGTGATTCATTGTATGCTCTCCATTGGCTGCCAAGAGGAAGCAGGGGGACTTTAAGCTAAGACAGGTAATCTTTAATAGAGGCCTGGCTATTAGCAATACCTCATTCTTAAACTTTGGCCAGGCTAATTGCTGAGAAGCTAACTGACTTCTAAGGATAGTCTTTTTTATACAATAGATAAAACTGTGTCTTAGCCTGTGAGCTCATTAGGAACCTGAGAACTCCTAACCAGGCCAAGGAAAAAGATTTGTAGCTCTTGACTAAAACATGGATTATCTTAGCAGCCAATGCTAATGAATATGAAAGGCATGCTTGATTCTCTCCTACACCTATTTGAACAGCAAAAAAGAAAAGTTTCAAATATCTTACCCCTCTGAAAAAAAAATAGAGACCTCCCAGTACACTCAGGATCTCTCCAGTCACTCGAAAATATTCCCCAGTGCTGTGACCAAACGTGAAAGGAGGCTGTATAAGACAGGAACATAGATACGTTCAGCAGAACTGGGGATAGGAAAGACCTGGCCTTGCCAGCAGCTGAAAGCAACTACATTTCTGGGGTAACAGGTTAAGTTTCTGAATGTGTTGCAGCAAGGGGGCAAGACTGGGAAGGAAGCAGGGTCAAAATCTCCCTCCTACCTTCAGAAAAGAGGAAAATTCTAATGTTAGGAGCACACATTCAAACACAAGGCAGATTTGGAATATCACGCACTAGGTGGTTCCCCTGATATATGACAGGAGTAACATACCTTTTCCTCCTTCTCTACTGGTCTGTAGTAAGCAGCTGTGGTGAGGATGATGATATGCATAGTATAGACAAAGAAGTTGAAGTAAAATAAGTGTTTGACAAACCGGTCCCACTTGTCTTGCAGCAGCCTGTTAAGGGGTTCCACCAGTAGCATCTCATGACGGTTCTGAGAAGAAGGAGAAAGAGGAGCATCTTGAGAGGACCAATATGTACTGGGCTTTGAAAACAGCACATGATACTCATCTTCAGCAAATGTTCCCTCTAGTACCCTTAAACTCAGGAAGGGAGATTGTTTTATAGAAATGAGGCAAAAAATGCACTGTGTGGAACATGGAACTCTTCCCCAGCAGTGGCCCGGCTTGTGAATAAAATGCCAAGGAGGTCCATACTCACCGGTGTTTCACTACTGTAGGCAATAATCTCAAGCACTGAATTTTTCTCGCATGTGTCTACACAGGACAGGTCATAAAGAGATGAGTGGACAGGTCCATAAGCCCATTCAGTGAACTTCCTAGACAAGTGTCTGCACTCAGGATCTTTGATCTCTCGTCTGAGGATGTAAGCGAAAATCTAATTGCAAAAGAACAATACAACCAACATTTCAGTGCTAATGCACTTCTAGTCCCTCAGTGTCTCCACAAGACAGAGTGGCTAATTTCTCCCTAGTTTAACTGTACTGAAGTCAAACCACTGGAGCACTACAGAGATCAAACTCTGAAGTAAATACAATTCATTTTCTCACTGGATGCTGGGAGATGAGAAATACAGATAGCATGTACAACTTGCCATTTTCTCTTTCAAAACTGCAAGAAAAAAGTAGAGATGTATCTTACACATCCCTGAGCCTACAGTCATTTTGAATGGGGACTGCCAGAAGGTGAGTTATATCAGCCTGTCAGAAGTACAAGGCCTCTAGTAGTTCAGGTGACAGCAGAGACCCACTTTCTGTTTCCACTTGGGCTGCCCTGCATACCAGTGGTATATGAGTAATAATAACACCAGCTGGGCACAGACACACACATACTTCGTAGCCTTTAAGGAATACGCAGTTTTGCATGTTAAACTGCAGCATCAGATCCTCTTAACTAAAAGACCCCAACAATAAGCAGTGATAAAATCTGTCCTGCATAAATGTTTTGCATGTACTCTGTATAACTTGATACAGTAATGGGACAGTTAAACACATTTGCTCACCTACCCCTATCTTCCCTGTTTTGGCTGCGAGAGTTAATGGAGTCAGCCCTTTCTTGTTGGTGAGTTCTTCTAGCTTCAGCATTGGATTAATTTTGGCACCAAGGATCAATATGTTATTGTACATCTTGGTAACAAACTTGGTATTATCCTTAGTATTATCTGCAATCTCCACCAGTGTATGCAGGACCATATTGCCCATGGAGTCCTCAGCGGCGATGTTGGCTGGTTGGTAGGGGTTCTCAAGGAGGAATTTCACAATGCAGAGCTGGTTGGTGCAGGCAGCCAGGGACAAAGGCAGCTCCCCTACGGGCAATCAATGGGAATGAGTGGTCAGAAGGCCCATCACCACACATGCATAATCAGAAAGAAGATCATGTTGTCTTCATCTTTCACCATGAGGAGAAGTGAATTTCTCTGTCTGATATAGCAACAATTTCTGTGATAGCTGTTAGAATTACATTTTCTTTGGTTTAACTGCATGACAGTAACATGGCTGCTTAAAAAAGCACTGAAAGGACACCTAGCAGAAGGCTACAAACTTTGAAGGGATAGGAACACAAGCCCAGAACACAAAGGGATGCAGACATCAGGCTCACACTGAACATCATCAGCTACCACTGTGTTTCTTTATAATCTCAGCCTTTGGAAGTAAATATTTGGACTAAGTGGTGGAATTGCCCATCTGGTACTTCTGAGCCTCTAGTCCCACATAAACAGGATTATGTAACAGCTTGCACTTGGGATAATGCTAGGATAAATCAATCAATAAAGCCCATACTGTGCTCACCCCTACCAAAATAAAAGCCAGGTTTCCCTTTGATTTTCCTGAAGAAATCCCCACAGGCTCTTGCATGAACATCTGCTCCATTCTGGACCAAGAGCTTCACCAGGTACATGTTCCTTCTCTCAATGGCGATGTGAAGTGCAGTCTGGCCTACAGAGACACTCATCAGATGGAAATCTTCAACATTTATCACAGACTGAGAGCTTTCAGGCACCACAACTCATTCAGCTCCATGTAAGATGGTAGAACTGAGAGCTTTTCAGACTAAAAAGCTCTAGAATTGAACAAAAGAAGATGGCACAGACAGCAAATGCAAGTCCCCTGAACTTGCTTTTAAATCACTGTATCTAAGAAATGGCAAAATATTGCACCTAACAAGACACTGCCCTGGCATGAATGCGCTGATTGTTAATCACACACTGGAACTTTGGGGTGTTGCATCCTCGGGCTTCATGCAGAAGACTGTTCGAGAGCCCCGGCTAACCCTATCTTGAGTCTTAGCACCAAGAGTATTCACTGTAGCAGCCATTTCTCTTACCCTTGTAGTAGTTGTCAGTATACTCTGCATTAACAAACTCTTTCAGAGTTCCAGTTTTCCTCGCAATATCCAGCAGCAAGGGAATGGTATCATTTTTCCCATCATGTAGATTCAGCATGGCTTTCAGTAAGCAGGTTTTCCCAGTCTCTGGCTCTATAACACAGAAAGATTACAGCTATATAGAAGCGATTACAAACCTACCACCTACTCCCATGCGTGCAGGAATTAATGAGATGATTCTTTTCAAATGACAAGAAAACTCATTCAGGTGTTCACAGAAAATGTCAACTTTTTTAATTCTTCTGTAACCTTACAATCAGTGGGTTGCCCAATCAATAGGGAAGTACTGGCTACTAGAGGACCTCCTGCAGACGCTTACGACAATTATGTTTTTTTTGTTTTCATCTCAGGAGTACTACTGGAAGAAGACGAGGGCAACTTAAGGTATGTGACACTAAAGAGTACCTTTGAACTCATCATCTGTGAGATGCTTCAAGGTTCTATTAAGATAGAGTAGCAGATCATCCAGGTCCCTTGTGTTGCCTTGGGCCACAGCATCAAAGATCCTTCTGCGGTCATAAAATTTGAAAGCTTTTTCTGAGCAGCCTGTGATGGAATCTGTAGATAGGAGCCTAACAAGGGTAAATTGCAGTTACTTAAAGTCAGGTATTTAGCAGACTTTTTATAAATTACCGGAATACTACTTTTCATTTGCTTGTGGGAAGTAGTACCCACTACAGATTAGTATAGATGGATCTGCAAAATCTACAAGATCAACAAAGTCTGCAAGCAGCTTCCCTGATAAAATTATGTGTCTGCTGCTGAAACGTTGAGAACAAGACTTAAAACAGGCATTGAAGCTTGACAGTCCAGCTGCAGGCTTGGGAGCCAGGGAATCCTATGTTCTCATTCTGAGTGATGTCCATTCACTGAGCAGCCTCAAACAAGTGAATTAAGGCCTACCACTAATTTTGGGCAGGATACTCATGGACTGAATTTTCAGAGATGCCAAGAGACAACAGCTATTGTCACTTCCACATGCAACGCTCCTTATTTTGGCATAGAAAATAGTGAAACTGGAAAAATGGGCACGCTTATGCGGAGAGAATAAATGCTGCTCTAAGAAACACAGTCTGCAGCTGTCAAACTGTTAATTACAACCAAAACTTAAAAGGCAAACTTACTTGTGAAGTTTCCCCCTCTCCAAATTGGCATGAAATTTGATGACAGAAGGTGCCATCAGGTGGTCCATCTGGTAAAAGGAGTCCATGGGAGCCATGTCCTTGTCACTATCCCCCATCACAAACCGCCCACGTCTTGCAAAGATGTTGCTTTTTGGTGGCTGCACCTTGGTGCTGAGTGTACCCTGGAGGCTGTCAGGTGTTTCCAGCACGGAGTCCTCCCCATCCGTGTGTTCATCTGTCACTTCAGATTCCTCCACATCAGAACTGCCAAATTTCTTCATCTTCTCAAGAATGGAAGACATGATGAGCCGGCAGTCTGTGAGGAACGGCACAAACACCTCAAGTCAGCACTTTATGGGGCCAAACAACAGGGAATGGATTGGTTGCTCTCATCCCACAAGCAAGACAGGTGGCCAAATATTCACTATGCCCAGAGCTGGAACAGTTTAGTAGGTTATTACCTACAGTTTGTTACTGTCCCTACTCCCCTTACCCATTTCAGAATGGAAAAAGCAAGCCAGAGTGTCCCAGAACTTGCCAGCCACCTCACTGCAGAGCTGACCATTTCTACTTAAAATTAGTGCTTCACTCTCCTCAAATCGTTGTTAAAGCCTGAACAATCTCAAGCCCTCAACAATCTCTGGTTTTCTTCTCTACTTTCTAACTGGTTCATGTCACAATATGTTCTCAGAGTTATATCAGATATGTGAAAAAAGCCTGCTTGTGCCATAACCATACCTCAATGATGCTGACACAGAGGGCTTCCTGCATATAGGAAAAACATCACTTAATGGCTTTACCAGAGTTACGGCAGTGCTAGATGAAAACTGGGGCATGTGATTCTTGGGAGATGAGTGTCACCTCAAATGTGAGATGCGGAAACAGAAAGGGAAAGGTTACCACAGATAAGAGATGCCTATAAGACCACACGGCTGATCTTGTCTGATTTACAACCACAAAGAATTTGACACAAGTTAACAAATATACTATACTGAAAGTAGAGCAGACTTTTTTTTTTTTGCCTTGCTTTCTTATCAAACTTTTTTAATCAGACAAATGTTGGTCTTCATGCCACTGAATGCAAAATATTCTGGAACTGCAGCAGTGGAGGCAGGAATGCATCATATATTAACTGCTGCATTGCCGGCTTTTAGAGAGCTGAACAGCGCCTTAGAAACATACTTCGAAATCCTAGGTTGCTTGGAACTCTTACAGCTTTGAGCACAGGAGCATTACAAAATCTTTAAAATCTTCAACTATAAACCAAATTACAGTGGTCAGTAATGTTCTCTGTACATTCAGTGTGAAAACAACATGACAAACACGCTTCAAGGTTGTTTCTCTTCACAAAAATATTCTGAAGGGTTGTCTGGAAACCTACACGATACATTAAAGCTAGATTTGCAGTTCTATGGGACTAGTTAATATTCACAATAAGGGTCACTTACATCTTCCTGTGCAAGCAGGATAGGAAAGAAACTTTTGTCAGGCATTTGCATTTTCTATAATTTTGTACAACACACATGTAAAGAAAACTTCAATTTGCAAACTTGCACATGTAGGGTCACTGGAAGCAAAACACTGTAATATAGATGAAATACTAATGACTGCAGTTTAACTCGCTATGTCCTCTGAGCTCACCTGTCGAGTTCTTTGTGTCCTTAGAATCACTCTGAAAAAATAACATAATATCGTATTAATTTAGCTGCTCTATAAATAAGAAATTATATATAGAAAAATATTTCCACATGATACTAAAAATACAGAATAACAATTACTTCAGTGAAAAAGTTATAAAAATAGCTTTTTAAAAGATGGAAAAAATACACTGGGAATACAGCCATCTATAATTTTAATTTTTTGTCTTAGTTAACTTAATCCGTATTGACCCCAAAACATCAGAGAGATGGCTATGGAAAAGGAAATCACTTATTTTCCACGGCATAGGTGCAATATTAAAATCCATGGAGTAGACTCAATCCTGTCTCCCTGGCAATTTGTTCAAACTTGGTTTAGTCATTATATATGCTTTTGTTTCTAAAGTCTATTGGTAATATCTTTGATAATGAGGACAAATACGCATTTCCTCATGAGTACGAATTTACAAGGGAAATAACCTTAAAACTTCCGTGGAAGGATTCTTAAAAAAAAATATCTATCCCAAAAAATGCATGACCTACTTGAACTCTTTGAATCCTATGTACATTGAAGTTTGATACAATAAATGAGATAAGGAAATATTTTTGATAGAATGTCTAACCACATCACAACTTATAATAAATACTAAAGACAGTTTACAAATGACTAACAACCATGCTATTCAAATATACATGCAGAACTTACAAATATTGTAAAAAATCCTGTCTTCTGCAAAACAGTCCCGTCTCAGTAAACACCCTCTGATATACAGGAATTTGGTGCCAGATATTCCTCCTTCAAGGTGCCTGGACCGAAAAGCACTCAGTTTGCTTCTCCACTTCATTTGTCTCCAAAAGTGTTCTATGTGTCTGATGATTTTTAGAATCAAGGGAAGTTCACTAGAAGAACAGGGAATAGAGTAATAAGATCATTAAGAACCATTCTGGAACCAGAAGCATCAGTAGCTTCTATTCCCAGGAGTTTAGCAAAGCTCTTTACAAGAATTGCAGTAAGTTGCTGTTGTTTTTCTCTCCCCTTTAATTGCATTTAGTAATGGATACTCTTCTTCAGATTTCCTCTTTGTAAATACACTCAAGCTTGCAAAAAAACCCAAACCACCAAACAACTGTTTCTGTGGGTCACAGTTTCATTTCAAATTACAAAACTGTAAAATATGCCACAGCTCTTCTCTGAGATCAGTTATCTTTCTGGACATCTTTCTTGGGTGGCTGCTGTAAAGCCCCACCAAGTATTTTAAAGATAAGCTGATTCTGAACAGAGTTGAGGGAGAACCAACGACAGAAAGTCCTAAGGCCATTCTATGGTTCCACGTTCCTACTATGTTTTATTTAACTAATATATATGTAACAGTCAAATTTTAAATATTAACATCATTAGAAAAAATATAATCTTACCTAATGGATCTAACACCCTTAAAAATGAACAACTGTGTCATATATTGTTAAATATATCATTTACCTAAGATCTTTCTGCCAAAAACTAGTCTAGAGAAACAGCTTTTCCAGCAGGCTGAGCATACAGGCTATGGCTCTTAGGCTAGAAGCAGCCTCCAAACCTCTACTCCTGAGGTTCCAAGTTAGATCATTAAATTATTCAGTGAAATTATCTGGTTTCTGATTTGCAAAAGGTAACTATATTTCTACGCTTGCCATCTACGTATGTATAAAAGAATAATATATTTGCCTATTTAATAGCAAACTAATTATACTACTTTAAACACCCAATGGCATTGTACTCAAAAGAGATAAAATGCCTATTTATTAATGCATAAGTATAGATTACCAATAAGCCAGGTCTTTAGCTGGTGCTCCTGGAGCTTTGCTGAGCAGAGCATCTCCTTCAACATTAACTCCTTCACCATTTCCAAAGCAGAGACTCAGTAAGAAAACTGTATGGATCAGTACAGTGTCTCCCTTATTCAGTCTCCAGCTTCTTGCAGGTCCCTTTGGCTAAATTCTCCCTCTCTCTCTTCTCCCATTCCAGGCATCAGCCCCTTTCAGTCTTACTGTGCTCTGATGTACATACTTCAGGAGCTTTCTGTTGTTTTCTGAGTTTTGATGCCTCCTTCATCTGCCTCCTTGACCTGTATTTCTTGTGAAGATGTTATTTCCTTCTTACCAGCAGCAGTCTATTGCTTTTTGCAACAGTTGTTGGACGTATCATATTCCACCTCAGCAGGGACCTGGTTTAAAGGTGTAAGCTTATAAGGAGATGTGAATACTCATCAAAATAGGCCAGTAATAAACAAGAAGGAATTTATTGCTTTTTCTTGGGCCTGCATCCAACATGCTGCATAGGCTTTGTGCAACTTCTGTGCCTGAGAGTGATTTTACCGACAAAAAGCCCTCTCCATCACTGCAAATGGAAAAACATCAGCAGATGTGCCAGAGATCTTAAAGATGTATCCAAAGCTGGCCTGCAGGTCAGGGGCAGTCTTGCCTTCGCTAATAGAACCTAAAACCAGGCCACAATTTTACCAGCTTCTGGAAACAAACACCACTTGATTTCATGGTTAACAGCATGCTGGGAAAAACTTGCAAATTTTAAGGGAATTCACGTGAACAATACTTAAAATTAAAAATAGATTAGAGTCTAGCCTGGCAACTGCCATATTAAAACTTAATTTGACACAATACATGAAGGGCAGAATCAGAAACACCTTTGGATCAAATACACTAAAATAGCCATGCACTATATTACAAGAACAAATTATTTTTGTGGACCACCTCTCAAAATGCTAATTGTGTTTGCGCTTAAAAGTGAAATAAAAGCTGAAAGAGATGAGAATTGGGCTTTTGTAACTCTGAGTTTGCCAGCTCCTCCAGTTTATCACAAACTCTGACCGTTTCACTCCGATCCACTCTACCACCCAAAACCCAAACGTACAATAATTATATATGCCAAATAAGGAAAATAGTTACTTCCCACCCTATAAATGTATTTTGCACTCGGATATAAGCCCTGCATTCCAGGCATCTCCAGTCATGGTACTGGCCTAGCCATGCCTTTGACCTTAGTCCACTGCACCCAACCTGGGTAGCCACAGAAAGAATTCTCCATGTTTTATTTTGATTGTTTTGTTCACATTCAAGCCAAGGTTGTATTCCATCTTTTACAGAGACAGCATGCAACATGTGAAAACTGGCATTCATTCTGTGCGAGAGCAACTGAACTCCCCAAACAAGGCTGACATCCCGGTCTGCTGCCTGTATGTATGTATATTGCGAGACAGCTTAAGGACAAGAAGTCTCTAATGAAAGCATCAGACCAAGTTACAGACAGCTACTCATCTCTCCTAGTCCTTCTAAACATATTTCCTACCAGGAAAATGAGCCTTGCATGAAGTATCGTTTTATGCAGAAAGTTAATGGATCTTTCCTAGTCACTCAGTCAAATTTAATGTGATAATTACTTCTCGTTTCACAAATGGGAATGACAGAGCAATGAAATGTGTACACCCAGAAGCAGACATTAAATGCAAACTTTTATTTTCCACTGTAATGAGTGAGATGGCATGTTGAATACAACTCCAGAAAAAGTGAAGGAAGTGAAAGGAAAAAACGTACAGCCATCTTAGGCCATTCTAAACAATGCCTTTATTTGCTGTGGAACATCACCATGGCAGCCCCCACAGCAGCATCAACATCCTTCCCATAAACCACAGGGAATGGAAAAATCCTTTCCACTTCCTGCCTCAGCACCTCGTTCCTGGCAAGGGCACTCCCGCTCCCCAGAATCCTTCTCACTCCCGTCTCCATCAGGCGCTGCACAGGTAACATGGAACAGAGGTTTTCAACGACGCCACGGCACAGAGCTCTGGTTACGTGACCCAGGGAGAGGTCAGAGACGGCAATATTGGTCACTGACGCCAACTGCTCGGGAATGTGTCTCTCTCCAAATATGGTTGGGTGGATGGAGAGTTTGCTGTCGTTTTGGGCCAAGGCTGCTGTGATTATCTTTGTATAGATGGCAGGCTCCTGAACCTGAAGTCCTGCAGATGGGAAATATCATGTTACTAATCTGAGGAGGTCTAGTGTATCCTATAAGTGGAGACTTAAAATCGATGCTAATCCACCCGTTCAGCAAAATATTATGTATCTTTTTCCTGTCCCAAAGGTAATTGTTTTTCCAGGATTATGATACCCAGTTCTCCCATTCAATTGTATCTAGTATCTACAATACCAGAAATCTTTTCCTGATTACAGAAACTGCCTTTTCTGATAATACAGCTACTCCACTTTGCTTATACTGTCCTAAGTTACACCAATCAACCTCTTTAAAGGCACTAATGGCAGACTTCAGCATCAGTGGCTGGATTGCATGCAAATGCAGAGTTCACTTCAAGTACTCACCAAAAGAACAATTTCAGAGCTTACTTCTGTATTGCAAAACCCAAGAGATTATTAAAAAAAAACTGTGAAGACCATGTTTAAAGCACTTACAAGATATTACATGAGTTTGAGTCTTAAAATCCATTAGAGTGCTGCAAAATACACAGCAAAAGGCAACTGATCTAATCAAGGGACTCTTTAGGACTGCAGTCATACAAAATTAGAGGCTGTCCTCATATTTGCTGACCTTTCCTTTTGAAAAACAACTTGCAAAAAATAATTCTCTTGTGTTCTTGAAACAAAAGAAACCCCAAAACCTAGAGGCAATGTGAATGTGGAGTCCAAGCATGACTGTCCCAGCATGTTCATAAGCTTCAGCAGGAGATTCCAGAGATCTAGGAAGTATGACCCAAGAGTTACATCCTTGTTCCTTATATGGCATGACAAAACAGCTTGAGGCTTGTTCCTTTGCCTTAGCTTCCTTTTAACCTTGCTGATCAAGGTTAAAGCTCAGTTTTAAGCTTTAACTATGCTTGAAATAGCTTACCTAGCTCTTCGGTCCACCGTGCCACCATGTCCACAAACGTTGCTAGCACGTTGCCTCCATTAAGTGATGCTGCCACTGCCAAGTAGTCACCATTGAAGTATGGAAAATAAGTAACAGCTGAGGAAGGATCTGGTGTCTCTGGAGGCTGGAAACCCAGGGGCATTGAGACAGTCAGCTGAGCAGAGGTACTGATATTAAGAACTAGAACACAAAAGAGGGGGGGAAAAAAAAAGGAAGGGGGTGAAATCAGGGTTTTTATAGGCTACCCTGAAGGAGGACAATGAGAAAACCAAATAAGATACCAAAATGATCATACCTGCATCAGTCCTCTCAGTCAGACAGGAATAAACAGAGCATTGGAAATCTCCCAGAGCAATTCCTACTTTTGCTCCTTTGGGTATTCCATGCCACGCACAGATTGTCCTGCCTGCAATACTGCCAGGGTCTCCCACCTCTGGAAGCAAGTGAACAGGAAAGCCGGATTTTTTCAATCTGCAATCAGAGCAGTATTATTGCAGAAATGCAGTATGGGAACGTGCGGCATGACTACAAAGACGTCTCTGAAGTCACAGATGAACCTGGCCATACATTTGTGGCTGCTGGATTTATGGATGCTTTCACCTATTTAGAAAGCTTTGTCTTGGACAGAGGCAGCATTCCAGTTCAACAGGCTGGGTAAACTAGAATAGTCTAGAAGAACAAATAGCTTTCCTTTATATGCAATCTGACTACCCGAGATTATACAGCAGTACATGTTCAGCAAGTTGAACCTATTGATGTCATACAGACAAGCAGTTCCAGGGTAAAGGGACAAAAATAGCAAAAAAATGCAACTCCTAAGCGTTAAAGAACTTTAAACTGTCATGCAGTTAGTGGTTCAAAACCAAATCCCAAAGTTAAGTCCAACAAACTCCTTACATAGTCAAACTGCAACATACATTACGTTGCTACAGCAACAACACAAGATTAGTAAAAGTTCAGTAGGCCAAATGCAAGTTTCTGTCACTCTTTCATACCTTCACAAGCAGATCTTTTCACTTTGGAGTCCTGGCCTAACCTAAACCCTGAAATATACAAGGCCTTAGCACTCAGCCCTGAAAGAGCAAATCATTAAAATAAATAAGCAAATAAATAAACAAACTGATTCCCTATAAGGCTTCCTGTAGCCTAATAACTCTTAGATATTACCACAAGTAAGTCTCAGTAGTTATGAAGGAGATCAGGTGAAAGAATTAGAGAGTAATAACTGTCTTTTACCATCACAGAGGTAACACCTTGGCTGCAGCATGCACTTGTCCATCCCATCCCACCACCCCACCACAGAAAGGGAGAGAACAGTTTGGTATACAAAGCCTCACTGATGAGTCTCTCAGCTCTGCTGTCTTAGGTATTTCTAAAAATACTGTACCAGATTTTATATAATTTAAACATATATACCTTACAAACCAGAATAAACTCTCAATAGCTCTTCAGTACAGGCCACATCACAATTGATTAGGAGTAACTTTCAATCACTTTTTATCTGTAGCACATTCATACTTGGGGTCCAAGAGGTGTTCACATTGCCTGACACAAGCAATCCACAAAACCCACTGAATGACCATAGCACTTACATGTCAGTATTCCAGCTTTTGTTTCTGGAATTAAAATATCCCCAGCTGGCAGCATTCTGGACGGACATGAATGGCTTCTTCAGATCACACAACATGGCAACCACATAGTCATGGATAGTGCCAGCTGCATCATAAGACTTCAGAAAATCTGGACTTTTAAAGAAAACATTTTAAAAACAAAAGCAATGAGGGATGCTTTAAGGCAGTGGGAGCAAGATTACTTCCAGACATGTGTGGTCCCACCTAAAAATGAAACAGCCATCTCAGTGATCAACCTGCATTTTGTTGTTTTGGTTTGTTTTTTTTTAATGGAATTTGTTTTCCAAGCTGTAACCACAGCAGCAATACTTAGCTCCTGATGGAAGAAGGAGAGACAGCGGCTTTAAGGAATGAATTGTCTAGGTTCAAAAGCCATTTGCCATTGCAAAAGTTACCAGGAAGGTAATAAATGTTTACACAAAAAAATGTCGTATTGTTGACCCTGGAGCATTTGAGAAAAATAAGTAAATTCCTGCAGTTGCTCTAGGATCCACAAATTACATGAATGGAAACCTATGGTGAAACAAAACAGGAACAAAACAAAGCAGCTGGACTCATGAGTTATACTGCTCTACAGCAAGATCATGCCATGCTCCATATATTTGTGGGACAAATACTGAACGAAACCAAGATCAGATAAGTTTTTCCCCATTTATTGAACCTGAACTCATTGCAGAGGAAGACATCAGCTCTTTGACGAACATAGCATACTGCAGGAGAAATCGAAGAGCAAATCTTGCTGATGCCAAGTCATAAGTGAAAAATTATGTCCTCTGCAAACATGCCACAACAAAGCAGATCATTCCTAACACCTCATAAGGATCTCAGCGTCTAAGGAAGGAAGGAAGGAACTGAAATTAATTTAGGGACTATTTGTTTCAGCATCTGGCAGCAACCAGACACAGCAACTGTTACTGTTTTAGGCATTTGTACTTTTCACAATCTGCATGAGGCAAATAAAGTGTTCAAACTGCATTAGCAGAGCTTCTCTGAGCGACAGGATGGACTACACTTATTCTATGATACTTTAAGGCGTATGTTACTATAGAGTCAAAAGCTTTTCTTTTTACTAAAGAGATCTGTAGTATCTTTATGAGGTCAGACGCTCCTGTGTGCTCAGCTGCATATAGTTTACACTGAATACTGCCATTTTAAATATTCTTTGACTACTTAATTAATATTATGATTACAGAGAAATGCAGCCCCTCAGCCTGTAGTGGCATTAACATGCTACAAGAATACTAATTGTCCCATAAATCCAAGATAAGAAACTACCAGTGAAACAGCCTGATACAGAAGCCCTTTTGAGAAACAATGTACCTCTTCCTTAAATACCAGTAGACTGTGGCACATCCAAATCCTGTAGCCAAGCTGATATGTGACTGCGGCATGGGTAGAGAAGAGAGGAAGGTGGGACTGCAGCGGCCGTCTTGCCAAGTAATCAGATGACTGACCTCCTCTGGCTCAAAGGTAGGGCCTGTACCACACTCTGTCCACTTGCAACCTGAAACACACAGTATCCGAGAAGTTCAGTGATTCCCTGCAATGTAGTCTGCCTGGCACTCTTCATTTCTGGACACTCTTGATAATTTGTCAAATATATTGGAAAAAGAGCAGAAACAGAGCCAATAGTGATTGTAATCAAATTAATTAGTCACACTTTTCTGCCCCAGATTATGTCATAATGCCAGTCATCCTTTGCTAAAACAGAATGGTACCCAGCCTCCCTTCTCTATAAGCAGTCCTAGTGCCTAGAGGAACAAGCATCTTACACCTGAAGGTATTAATGATACAACCTAAATAACAGGTGACCCACAAAAAAAAAAAAACCTAAATCACAGTTCCGCTATAGGAGGTAATGAGCTGATATAACAACCCTCACATACAAACCTTAACTGGGATCTACCACATCATGACCTAGAGAATGCTGTATTAGTAATGAACTGCCTATGATGGATAGCAAGTAGTTTCATCACCTTTTGAGCCAAAGCAACAAGAAACCTGGATCTGTATGTATTAAGCAGTGGACTGCAAAGTACTAGAGTATTCCTCCCCTGTGCTACGCAACAAAGCTTCATCAAAGGTGGAATAGGGTTTAACTCAGTTTTCAGTTTTACCAGTCAAGCATGTTCCTTTTGAACATAGATCACTACGTTTGATGAAACCTTCACATTCTTTCATGTGAAGACCTCAGCTAAATTATGGCAACTTCTCAGAGCTGCAGGGAGCCCTCTCAGCAATGTCTGCTATTGCTCCAGTCCAGCACACAATTTCCTGCCCTGACATGCTCGCCACAAGCAGTCCTGAAGGCAGTACATGGTCCTGTCAGAGCAGCAGACTAAGCAGAGGCTGAGCTCAAGCACTGGCATGTGATGTTTGCTATCACATTCCACGGCACAGCTTCGGCCTCTGACAGCTATTGCTCTCCTAGGTGATGCCTGGCCACAGCGTGGTGATATACACTGTCTCCAGCTGGCTCTGTAACTGAGAGAACCTTTTGTTTTTGGCTGGGGATGGGAGCAGAGTTTCAAGCTGTGCCGTGCCACTTGTCCTACAGGTCAGAGAAGAGACCCAGCTGCCTAACTGACTGGCACAAACATAGTTAGAGTCTTTCTGGGGCTGGATACAGGGATTTGAAGTTGCCCTCACACAGTAAAAAGGAGCCATGAAAGCTAGGAAGTACTACGTGAAACATGCAAAGCAAACATATACTTTTTCTTGTTCCCTTAATTCCCTGTTCTATCAAGTCTGTTTGAACTGAATTTCCAGCTGGTTTGCTTTTCTAGTTTTAAATGGATTCTAAAAAATATTATTAACCATAAATCTAACCCTAAAGGATGCTATTAAAAATGTAATTTGTGTCCCAAAGTGCACAGATTCACTTAGTCTACTGAAAACAAATGAGAGCAAACACCCTCTTTCACTTGACAGAAATGAAACAAAAATGGCATGTGGCTTTAGGAAATAAAATATTAACAAATATGACATAAGAATCTCTGTCTACCGTGAACTCATGAGGCTTTGTTATGCAGCCCTTGGGACATCTGGAAAGCAAGCAACAGCTCCTTCGGTCCATCAGCCGTCGGATTTCTTTCTTTCTAATCATTTTAGTATTTGATGTAAAATTACAGCCAGTAATGAATAGTATAGAGTCTCTTAAAGCAATTAAGACCCTGACAACTTTTGACAGACAGTAAGCAGCACTTTTGGGAAATCTGTTCTGTGGTTTACAATAAATCTTTGCCTAATCTCCATAACTCCTATTATAATAATATTTGTATAATTGCTCAGATGTGCACATCATAGGGTAAAGACAAAGAAGACACAGAACCACATTCTGGAATCTGAGCATTGGGACTTCAGTAGGTTTATAGGAAGTTAGTCAAGAAGATAATCTATCCCTATCTCACAGGCCTAAATTTTTCAAACATCCTCACTGTCACAAAGATTATTTGAGTACTTGCACAATCAAGCCCCATGTGACTACCTCACTGCAGCTGATTTTCTGAGGTCTTGGCCCTTCACTCTACAAGTAGCTGAGTATTCAGAATCATGCCCATAATTCTTTTTCAGCTCCTATTAACAGAAGCATAAGCAGCGAGATAAATGTAACATGACAGTCTGACTTGCTGGGGAAAAAAATGCCAAAAAAAAAAACCAAAACCAAAAGACTGAAAACATTGTCTATTGTACTTCAATTTTTCTCCTACTGTACTTTCAAACAGCATTTCAAAATAGCATAGCAATATTCACTGTTGAATAGCTACTGCTATGCACATCCTAACATAAAGATCAAGCTACTGTAGAATCGTTAGAAGGTATTGAGATACCGGGCAACAGCTAGTTAACTGTTTAATGAGGTGAATAATATCCCCCCCCCAAAAAATAAGTCATTCACATGATGTAGAAGTTCTTTCAACTGGCAGCAGATAGCATATGATGGACAAACAGTTAACAAGCCACAAATACGTTATTCCTCCTTCATATTAATAATTGTGCTGACTCTGCAGGGATTTCCTAAGACTACATCTGTGTAAACAACATGGTTAAATACAGTCAGTAGCTGAAATTCCAGTAATTAAAGCAAAATTCCCACAGAAGATCATCTGTTAATTCTGTTTTGCAGAAGACCAAAGTGAACGTACAGCAGTTTTCTACATATCACTTGGGTGTTAAAAATTTAATTTTCTGCATCATAATTCTGTGAACAGGAATGCCAAAGAACTGATGTTACCTTTATCTTTTTTCCAAAATACAATCCCGTGCATTTGTCCTGAAATGCCAATGTGACTGACTCTTTGAAGCTGCTGCTGAGGTAAAGCAGCAAGGCATTCATTCAATGCTCTTATTATTCTGCAGACATTCTGCTCCATTCCCTGTAACCATAAAGCATTATTCTAAGCATGAAACCATTAGGATTCACTCAGTGTATTTATTAAACAAGGCTTCTCTAGTCAGAAGTGAAGAACAGAATTTATTTAGCTTAATAGCATGTATTAAAATAACATTCACTACTAAATTGAAAAAAAAGAAAAAGAATGCAAAAAACCCACAAACCCACAAAAACTAAAACCCAATAATAGCAAGTTGAGAATAAGATAACAGTCTCTTAAACTGAAGGCCAAATAATTCTTAATTTCCTAAGTTATCATACTCAAATACACCTTTAAAAAAATCCATTAGCACTCACTACGTGCTTTCATTAGTTCACCTTATATATTCCTCTTCTTTTTCCTCACAAAGAGGATTATCTGCACGTTCTGACTGGCATGCAGTCTCCCTTACACCTTCCTAAAGCTCCTCCTTATCTACTCACTGTTGATTTTAATGATGCTAATACCTCACTTCTGGTTATTCTATTCCTAGAACTGCACATCAAACTGATCTACTCAGCAAACCAACCAAATGGTGCCACAAGAGAACCTGTAATCCAGTTTTCACACTTTTGAATATTCAGATTACTTTGTGATAGACCAGTATGAAGATTACAAGCAAAAGCATTCAAATATAGTCTACATATAGATGTGAACTATTCTGCACATACATACTTTTGGCTGCGTAAACATGACTGTAGGGACCAGGGCTGGCCTGTTTGGTATCTTTGCTCAGAAATCAGCCCCCGGACTCACTGCAATACTAGGCCAGAGGAATGTTAATACGTATTTAACACAATGCATGTAAAGATCTTTAACCGGAGTATGTGTTCCTGGTTATTTCCACAGGGAATTTCCAGTGATGATTCCATCTCACATTAAAGTGCAAAATACCCTTCCAATTGGCAAGTGGCTGCTGCTTCCTGACTGGAAGCGTCAAAGACAATGTCATGGTTTATGACAGAATAGCTTTAGATCGTTTTATGCAACTTTCCAAAACCTGGGCCTTTTTTAAAACAAGCAGCTTTACTTGACTTTCTTGAACAATAAACAGAGAGCATTTTAATTTTACTTTCAGACATTGAGACACGTGCATCAACCATCTCCATCAATCTAGACACAAAAACAACCCAGGAAAGCCACTGAAATCTGCATACCGTCGCAACACAACCCAGCCACGACAAAGCAAGGCCGGGATCCTGAAATTGCCAGCAGTGCTATTTGCCACCCCTTACCTGTGATCCAGCTTCCAGGCTACTGGTGTGTGCCTGCGTCTCCCTGGAGCAGCTCTCTGCCACCACCTGCCCTCGCTCTGCCCCTACCAACAGGGCTGCCTTAACCGATGTCGTGCCCAGGTCTATGCCCAACACGCAGGCAGGAGCGGGCCTGCCTGCCGCCTCGTTGTCCGCCATGGCCACAGGGAGAGGGGATTGCTTTTACCTTCCCCACCGTGCACGGGTCTTTATGTGGTGGCCGGACCAACACCCACCATGCTGAGCCCCACACTGCTCCTTGCCGCCTCTGAGGGGGCACCTGCCTCAAGAGCCGAAGGTGCCGAGGGCACAAGCCGTAGGGGCTCCCACCCCAGCAGCGCGCAGGGACTGGGCCGGGAAAGGGGCCTGGACTTTGCCCTCTGGCTGAAGATGTCTCCCCTCAGCAGTGCCTGGACACTATCCCTCCATCTTGAGCGTGACAAACCACCCCTTCCCCAGCCCTCCCCGGCGACCTGAGCAGCTTTAAACGAAACTTCAACAAACTAACAAAACGAGAAGCCCCCCGTCCGCTCGCAGCTCTCCCTCCTCACACCGGCCGGCACCAGCCCAGCGCCCAACCGGCTCTGCCACACCCAAGATGGCACCCGAGGGCGGCCGCACCGCGGCGGGCGCTGGGCGGGGAGTTGGTAGGCGGCCGCCTCACGTGAGAAGCTGAAAAAGGAAGAGCCGGGGCCGTGCGGGACGGAGTCGGCGGCGTTGGAAGGAGGTAGGTGCCTTCTCCTCGGCACCGCTTGCTTTGGTATTAGCGCATCCCAAAGCGCGGGGTGGCTCCGCTCCACCGTGCCGCCTGAGGGGAAGGCGGCGGGAACTACAAGTCCCAGCGTGCACCGCGCCGCCGGCGGGGGGGGCGGAGGCT
>VZSZ01004997.1:752956-765436 GCA_013398815.1 Ibidorhyncha struthersii | reverse complement strand
ACCTCCCTCAGGTGACGGTAGCTCTGTATGGCGGGAGCGGCATAAGTTATGAGGTAAAAATGTCCCGGGGGAATCTGGGCAGACAGAGGGACTGAAGGACTGATGCTCTCTCAAGGGTGCTGAGGGTGCCTCAGCTGGGCTGGGGTCCGTGCGGCTGTGGAGGGAGCCGTTTGCAGGGAGCTGCCAGCTGAGGGGGTGGGCTGGTGCCCCCTCGAAACACGCGGGTCCTGAGCAAAGCCTTCTCCCCGCTTTTCCTGCAGCTCTTCCACCATGAGGATGCCATACCTCCTCCCCGCTCTGCTGTGCCTCTCCCTTGTTCTGCTGGGGCCTGGCGGTGAGTGTTTGGCCATCCCAGCTTGGGCCCACAGGGCTTCCCGGGCAGGGGCCAGGTCTGAACTGGTAAGGGGTGGAAGAGGGCTGCTCTGCTGTATCCGCATTACACCTCTTTGGGGAGACCTGTGCTATGCCTCCCATCAGCTCTTCTTTCGCACACTACCTTTGATTTGGTGTGCTTATATACAGACAATGCTACACTGAGGCACTGATGTGATGGAGCATTCGCCTTGTGCTCCAAACTCACTGTCTGCAGAAGCAGATTAAATACTGTCTGTGGTGCAGTCAGTGAACTGGGGAGCTCTCCTGCACATAAATAACTTCTTGTTGCCACATATGACACAGTGTTCTGAAGAAAAAAAAAGTGTCCAGGGCAACCTGTTTATGTCTCTATTTCTGGTCTTATTTTTAGGTAGTTCTTTGTTCTTCCTCTTGTCTCCTTTAAACATACAGTGAATAAAATAGTCTTGGATTCCAAATGTCAAAATTATTGACACATGACCAGCTTATGGTTTTGATATCAGCACTTGGAGTTTCAGCCTCTCTTAAAGCACAATGTGGTACAACGTAGCTGGATTGTTGTAAAGTGTACCCCTTAATAACAATACTTCAGAGCACTATAGTAAGGTGCTTGTGATTCCTGAAATGTTAGGATAGTAAATGTATGTTTTCTTGAACATCTGGGTACCTTGTTTGAATTTGTGAGACACAAGAAGCAATTTTAAACTAAATTTTGGGGATTTATGACTCCTAAATTACTAGGATCATATCAAGAAACAATTAGTGTGGGGTTGAAGTATCCTATAGCCTTCTCTTAGCATGAACTTTTGTTGCACTTCAAACATTTAAATTGCTTCCTTCTAGCATGTTCAAGTGACAGTTATTTACTTCTCCTTTTAAGTTGTGTAGTCGCCTTGAAATAAACTGTAGTCCCTCTGCTGTTTATCATGTATACTAATTTAATAGACAAAATGTCTATATCACAAAAGAAAGTAAGTAGTTCTGAAGGAGCTATTCATCATTCATAGTAATTGAGTTTTGTGTGGGTTTTTTGGTTGGTTGGGTTTTTTTGCCCCCCCAGATGGAGTCGTTATATTGTCTGTCCCTGAAGTGGTTTCATTAGAAAGTGGAAGTTCAACAAACGTCACTGTGTCTCTGAGGTAAAATCATGATTGCATCTTTACTTTCTCTTTGCAATGGAGGATGAGAAAGCAGGTAGGACTTGGCTTTACTTAAAACTTTACTGCAGACTCAGTTAACTGTTCATACAGAGCAAATCTCATTGGTGTGACTGGCCACTTCTAGACTATTACGTTGCTTAGTACTAGTATGGACCAAGACAGTGCAGCATTCTCGCTAACAGCCTTGTATGGCTGGCTTCTGACAATATCCCATGCCATTTGTAAGAGAAGTTGAGCAGGAAAAGATGTTTTATACTGTGTACCTTATATTAGCTTACTGAACTGTCTTCCGTAAGTGAACCTACAGTTCCTCCACTTATAAAAATTGATGTTTAAGAGAAGCTTGCATTTCCTGGAGGGATCATTAAAAAAAAAAAAAAAAGAAAAATCAAGCAAACAAAACTCACCATTTCTAGCAAAGAAGTGCAGCTACTCCAGAGTGGGGGCTGGTGCACCATAGTCTTATTGTTTAATACAGTGCGTTGTTTACGGTGTTTCTGCCATGTCAGCCTCTTCCCAGGAAAGGCTTGTTAAACACCCCCCTCCCCTTTGGGATCTCAAGGTTTGAGTAAAGGGAACAGTCAGATGAAAATGTAAGAATTGTGATAGAGGAAAAAATCAAAACATGGCTGCAACAGTCTAGAACTTTTATTTTTGCAAAGAAAGATGTGGTACTGTAATCTTGTTCATGGACAAGTACAGGCATTTGAACCTTATTTGAAGTACTGCTGTGCAAAACCTCCTGGACCTCCAGCTCAGTGGAGTTCTCTGGGAAAGATGTGCAGGACTGTCACTTGGAGGGTTTTTGTTATTTTAGGGGTTTTTTTTTGTTTTTATCTTGCTGCACTGCTGTAATTTCTGCCCTTCGTCACCCAAGTACATGTCCATCATTTCTTCTCCTTTACCAGCAAAGAATTAACAAGCACAATGACAGAATTCTGGTGGCAGTGCTCTGCCACCTGTGTGGAGAAGAGGGAGGTAAAATATGGCCATATAACTGGCTAGTGCTTATCACTAGTTCAGATAAAAGAAATAGTACAAATGCTTTGGTGCTAGTGTTCCTCTGAGTTCTAGGTAGGTATTGTTGTGTATGGACTGTTCATTATGCTTGCCGCAGCTGTGAGGATTTAGCAGATACTCTCCCACATCCCTGAAGCAATCTTTGTGAACTCTGGCACCAGTCTAACTTGCTTTTTCTGCCTTCACAGGGCTCCATTAAATGAGACCCTGGTGATAACTTTTAATATTACACACTCATCAAAACACAGCACTATTGTTGAACTGCCTGATGAAGTAAGTGACAAAACAGACTTCTGACCTTATGCAAAAGCCTACTGCCAGTATGGTGCAACTCTCTTTCCTCTACTTTCCCTTGCAGGTACAACTGCCTGCAGGTCACACTAAAGCAGACTTCCAAGTGAAAGCAGATGATGTTGGACAAGTAACAGTTTATCTTTATACCACTAATTCCAACTTAACTGGGTGAGAAACTGGTTTTTAGCTCTATTTGCTATCCTACAGCTTCCTAAACTTTGGGGTAGCTATTCCCTTCTTACAGTTAAATAGTTGATGGGATACGGGTGGTATGTCATTGAGAAAATGTGGTGACCCTCCAGCAATCCCCAAGGTATTCAGATAAATACCAAGACTGTCACTCTGCTTCCATACCCTGTATTTTAGATTTCATTACTAGATGACTGTGAGTTCTGATGGCTCCTTAGTCTGGTTTTAATAACCCCTCCCAGAAGTATCAAAACTACATGTCAGCTTTTCTGATCCAGGAAGCGTTTGGTTGTAGATGTCCAGTGGGATATTATTCTTACTGTGCAGAACTTGTTTTGGAGTGCTAATAGCCTGACGCAGCTGTGCGCCCACGTCACTACCATGAGATATAGGTGTTTTGCTTTCTGGTTAGGGGAGCCCTCTTTTCACAGATGCCAGTCCTCCCTAATAGGAAAAGTCAAGCAAGACGGAGAAAGCTGGATTGTATTTCCTTGTTGCCTAGATGCTACTGAGCAACAGGATACTCCTGTTTTACTTCCTCATTTCGCTTCTGCTTTTAAGACTCAAAGCAAATGCAGAGGTAAGCACATGAAATGCTTAACAGGACAGGCATGATCATGAGGCTTTGCTGGCAGAGCGTGAAAAGTGAAACTCTGCTCTTGCATAACAGACCTCGTGCTAAGAGAGTGGAAGCCATAGGCACAAGACAACCTTTTTGAAGATTTCTGTGGTAAAAGGATAGAAAGGAAAGAGTGAGGCAAGAAGGAAAGGGCAAGTTGAGGGTAGGAGTGGGAGATGTCCTAAACATAACAAGGACACTAAAGAAAAGGGGAGCAACTCAACTGAAACCAACTCTGAATCTTTATTGTCTTGTTGCAACACCTGGATTCTGTTTTCTCTCTCAAAGCAGAAAAAAGGCAAAATCTGCTGGAAAAAAAGTGTGAACAGACAAATTAACTAATTCTGTTTGCATTAACCATCAGACCTAGGATTCAATTTCAAGTGATTCATAGCATCATAGTGAGATATGCTGATGAGGTGATTGGCTGGATCTATTTCCTCGCCTGGTCTATCTCCTTTTATCCTCAACTCTTTGAGAACTGGCGACGAAAAAGGTAAGGAGACTCAAGATGTGTTTGCAAGTCACTTAAGCACTTCATGTTCCTAGCTTCAGTTACATCCATCTTGATTATCATGAGTTATGCATGGGAAGACTGGGGAAAAAAGCAAAGATACAGCCTGAATAAATGCAGCCCCAGTGAGCTTTTATGCATGCAGGTTGGAGGAAACTAAGTGCATCCGATAGACAGCTAATCCTGTGGTTTGGCATCCAATACTAATTTGTGTTAGACACCTGTTCCCTTTGGTGTCATGGTGCCATGTTGTAAACCACCTGGCTGAGCCAGTTGTGATGACCACCTTCAAGCGTTACATACCTTGTAAACTGCTTATCAGACAGCTCCTTGCAGTGTTGTCATTAGGCCAGCTCCCCTTAAACTAAGTGACTGTAAGTAGAAATACTAGTATATATGTAAACTAAAGTATTTGTTTTGGCAAAGATACACTAAGATGCTTCTATGGATTTGGGCTGGAATGGTTTTATCAGCCTACCTGAGCTCATGGAGGGGTGAAGTTAAACAGCAGGGACACAACCTTGTCAGTAAGAGTGGTTATGAGTACTAGTGCGTGGCACATGAGGGATATTTCACCTTGCTTCCTGATGAACCCACAGCATCATGTTGTCACAATACCTGCAGCTTTGGCTTACATCAAAAATTGTGGTAAATCAGTAGTTCTAAGTTCAAGTTGTCCTTGGAACTGCCTGTAATGCTCTGATGTATATTTCTCATACTTTTTTTTTTTTTCTTTCCCCTTCTCTAGTGTTGTTGGATTAAGCTTTGACTTTATAGCATTAAACCTTACTGGCTTTATAGCATACAGTGTGTTTAATGTTGGACTCTTCTGGATTCCTTTGATTAAGGTAAGCATGATTATCTCTTAATACTTGCCAGGTGGTGGATATCTACAGAAGGGCGTTAAGGCATTTGGCTGGTTTTCATTTCTCTTAAACCTAGGAGGAATTCTTAGTCAGTTATCCCAGTGGGGTGAACCCTGTGGCTATCAATGATGTTTTCTTCAGTCTCCACGCTGTAGCTCTGACTCTTCTCACCGTAATTCAGTGCTGCATCTATGAGGTAAGTCTCAATGCTGGGCTGACCCGTCAGCTCAAGCAGAGCTCCCTCTGCCGGGCACCTCACCACTCCTTTTGGGCTCCAAAGTCCTCTTCATGGCGCTTCCATTGGCCTTTCTAGAAGTCAGGCTTCACAATCCAGCTGCCTCTATCTTTCCTGAGCTTGTAGCAACTCTAGTAGGCTTAGCTACTTCAGCCTCATGGATGTCCTGAACTCATGAGTAAACCCCTTAGGGACTTAAAATAACTAAGGCAAACAGCCAAGTTCATAAAGTTCCCGAACAGATCTCTAGACAGCACATAGATTACAGCTCTGCACAGTACAAATGCTGGTATGTGCTTTGCTGTTTCCTCGCTACTTGGAGCTTTCCTCAAGCTAGGACAGGTCCTCGAGGATTCCCTGCAATTAAAACTTTCAGCTTTTTTCAACCTCTTCTAAAACGGCTGCAAAGGCCCTTCTGTAATTCCCACCCCCTCTTCAGGTGAGACTGATTGTTATAATCAGGTGGTTCTTTATTTAATTTCCATTGTAGAAAGCCTCAGATCTGAACAGCCAATTTTCTATCGATGGTAACTGTTTCTCTCTTGGGGTACTTCCTTTGGTGATGCTAAACTTAAAGCTGTAACAGCACATTTGTCACCACTGCTGGGTGCAATAGTCTTCTCCAGTGAAGACTTAAAAGGCAACCATGAATCTTATACCATAATGGCATTAGCAGCCTTTTGCATATATGGGAACTCTTGGTAAGATCAGACTGAACTCAGGAGATTGTTACAGATGTGGCACTGATAACAGGCATCATAAATACTCAAGAATACTGCTACAATATTGTTTCCCATTAGCTCATGGACAATAGCATTCCAAATGATTGATGTTGAATATTGCACATCAGCTCTTGCAAACCTACAGCTGATTGCTGTAGCACTCATTTAATCTTAAAATTCCCTTGTGGTATAAGCCTAACTGGTAACAACAGCAGGTTTGGACTGTATATTCTGTATCTTACAGTGTGTGTGGGGATGTGTATCACCTAGGTCAGTCTAAATCTGCATTTCTGTTTCAGAGAGCAGGTCAGAAAGTATCCAAAGTTGTTGTTGGACTACTGGCCCTTGCATGGATCTTCACGTTTACAACGCTGTTTCTTGCTGCAGCTGAGGAAATGACATGGCTACAGTTCTTATTCTGCTTCTCTTACATTAAGTTAGCAGTCACACTGATAAAATATTTTCCACAGGTAAATCCAGACTTTCCTGCTTTTATACTAGATATTACACCCTAAGCCTGTAGTGTATTTTCTTGAAGTCTGACTAGACTAAACTAGCAATGATTATTTATTGAGGCTTTAAGTGACAAAACCAGTATAGTTGTACAAAAGGCTTCTTAAATGTTAACCTCAGAAATGCTTGTACATGACATGCTGGCCGACTTGTTACGCTCCCAGGCATACATGAATTTCCGTCGGAAGAGTACTGAGGGATGGAGTATTGGAAATGTATTACTAGACTTCACTGGTGGAAGCTTCAGCCTTCTCCAGATGTTTTTGCAGTCATACAACAATGGTAAGGCTGGAACTGAGGTGGTGAGGCCTTTCTTAATGGGGTGGGAGAATCCTGCTACAAAGCAGATATGAACCAGTAGGTTATCTTGGGAGAATGATGTTTGTGCTGTAGTATGGATAGCTGTTCTTTTACTAAGAATAAAGAACTTGTTCATATTCCTTCCAGACAGAAAATGAAATAACTGTTCCTGTGATTTCTTCAGAATAGCTATTAGCTTTGCATAAGAGTCACACTAGAGTCAGACTTAAGGGGTGTGTGAGCAGTCCACGTAATAAACCTGAACTTCTCTAATATGTATGGCACAACCTTGTAGTCTTGAGATAAGACTATGCTTGAGGAGTTAGTCTTAACTCTAATTTTTCTGTTTGACAGATCAGTGGAAGTTAATCTTTGGAGATCCAACCAAGTTTGGCCTGGGTGTCTTCTCCATCATCTTTGATATTGTTTTTATGGTCCAGCACTACTGCCTTTATAGGAGACGAGGGTATGAACCTTGTGAATAACATCACTTTTGAAGACAAAAACTTCAAATTGAACTTCCCCTATCCTGGCTGAGGGCTTTCAAGACACCTACTGCCAGTTACCAGAAGAACTGATTCTGATCTGTTTATACTTTGATCCTCTCTGGTGTGGAATACACGCTGTTGCTTCACCAGATCCTGATTGCCAGATGCCTTAAAGGACAGCGAGCTCTCTAGCCACCACTTGCAAGTGGAAGAGTTGTGCCTGTTGAAGCTGCAAAGACAGCTTAGTGTGAGCTGCCCAAGCAACATGTGGCTCTCTTTTGATTAACAACAGGAAAGAGAAAGACCAGAGTGATCTCCTTCTGATTGGAAGTGAAGCACAAAGAGGGCTTCCAAAAACTTGAGATCACGTTTAAGCAACCACTTAATATCTTAATGTAATGACTGAAGACTGTCTGTGGATCCAAGTGCTGCTGCTGACTCCTCACAGACAGATCACAGCAGAACACCACTCAGGGTGGTAGCAAATACATAAATATTGGAACCTGAACTCTTTATTAAAAAATACTAAGAAGCAGAAACTGTATTCTTATTTCATTGAAAGCTCTTTTAAAGGTGCTAAGACAAGTGCTCACATTTATCTTAAAGCATGGCAGTAGAACTGAGCAAAGCGAAGTTAGTGCACTAGAAGTATTGAGTCCTGAATGATGGATGGTAAAGATTAATCAAAGAGATTATTTTGAAGTGGATCATGTTAACAGCCCTGTAATTACATTTTAAACATATGTTGTAAGTTCTAGGTAGAGATCAAGGTCTTGAGTTACCTGAAGGTAAGCATTCTACCCTTTAAAGGAACCAGAAGGGAATCCATGCATTTGTACTTGAACAATACTTGAATGCTCTAAAGCTAACTTGTCTTACACCTAGTAAGACTAAGGAGAACTAGAACCCCTTCTCCCCCTGCTAGAGACCAGGGGAGGTTGGAGAGCTCACTAACACTGCACATACCCACCAGTGAAATCAGACCTTACTGACCTCAGACTGCATTGTGTTGATGTAGTCCACAATCCACTTCAAGCCAGAAAAGAGGTGTCAGCTGGAGGCATTCAAGTGATGTGGCATTCTTAAATGTAAGGAGAAACAGCTCAGGAAATCCAACTTTGTTTTATTGTGTGTAAAATCAAGTGAAACAGCAGTACAAATAGCAGTGTATCTTTATAGTAATAAAAATAACTTCAACTTGAAAGCCTTAAAATTTACCACTGAATTCTTAAGTTACAAAATTCAAAAGCAGTACTGTAGTAATTCCATAGATATAAAAATGGTAAATAGGCATCTGCTGGTGTGGACAGAACAGTATGAGATGCGTTAATCGCAACATACGTACATGGCACAGCAGTAACGTATTGAATAAGTTAGTTTGCCACCTCCTCATGTTCTATTTACAACAGCTTACCTGAAGGCTGTTTAAGGAAAGTATAGATATGTATAAATCAACTGAAGGGGATTAAGAACTCCAGTTTTTGGGTAATTGTAAAGCTAGCTGGTTAACAAACCACTAGGATGCTAGATAATTAACTTAGTGTTGCAGCAAGAATCTTAAATCCTGTGGCATGTTGATTTAAACAACTTAGTATCTTACCAGAAGTTTAAATTTGGTCGAGGCACTTTTGGAAGTTACTGGCATATTCATCGCTTCCATCCAATAAATCGGTGATTTAAGCAAAGCCCTCTAGGAGACAGAGCAAAATGCACCCCTCCCATTTCAAGTCTGATAGAAGTGGAATGAAGAACTGAAGACTCTACAGCTACAAGCAGCTCTTTTGGTAAGTTCAGCAAGTGTTTTCTTTCCTGCTCCAAATTCCTTTCATTTAAACGTGAGTCACTTGATGTAAATTACTTGGGAACAAGGAGAATTAAGGTCTTACTCTGACAGTGAAATCAAACTGTAGTGTCCATGAACTTTTAGTGTACGTTGCAGATACTAACCTAATACTTCTGTGTTACTTCAGTTGTTTCTTGTTTGTCTCTTGTCTGAAGAGGCTGCTTTGTTCAGGGAATCTTTGCAGTAAACCGTAATGCCCCAAACCCTTCAGCACACTCTGTGTAGCTAGCACACAACGTGGGATTAGTACAGTGCTTCTCCCCACAGCAGTGAGCAACTCAATTCTGGCACTTTAATTTGATAGCATGGAAGGACAGGACAGCTTGCTTATAAAAGCTTAAGCACAGCAACCCCTCTTATCTTCCATAGCAGAAACCGCTTTTCCTCCTAAAATAGGAAGCTTTTGTGCTGCAAAAGAATCCTGACAAAATTAAGGCTTCTCCAGCTGCTTCCTTAGGATTTGTCCTGTCCTAAAAGCCACGACTACAATAAAGTCTTACCATGTACCCGCAGGGAAGACTTTAGAGAAGCACCCTGCTGAGGAGACTAGAGTTTTACTACTGCCAGTTACACCAGAGAAAGGAGAAAAAAAAAAAAAAAGTGTTTACCACAGTTAGGAACATGCACTCCTTCCAGACAACCTGTTCAGGTCTAGTATTTGCTTCCTTGCTTGATACCAGTCTACGTATCTCCCTCCCCAACCCCTCCCCAACTTGCTGATTGATTAGGACATCATGGATTGCTGCACAGCCTTCTGCAGAGACTGCCTGGTCACCAGCAGCCGTACCACTTCTTCGTTCCTTTTCGTCAGCCTCTTCCTCGCTTGGTCATGGGTCACCATTGTCATATCCCAGCCGTTCACCTAGGGGAAAAAAACCTAAAGTGAGGCAGGTGTGTGGCCTCACAGGTGTCCTGTAACTGTTCTATCAGAACTCAGCTCAGTTTACATGTAAGCCCAACAAACTGTCCTGGAAGATACCCAGAAGACAGTATTTTCCCCAGCAGAAGCTCTGTAGTGTGCGTGTTGTACTACATTAGTACTTGTCTAATCTTGGTGTTTACCTGCATGATCTTATCTCCAATCTGAAGTCCTGCAACTTCTGCTGGGCCTCCTTCTGTCACCCTTGTTACATAGATACCCTGGGGAAAAAATTAAGTGTTCATTTACTAAATATGGGAGCATTAAATACTCAAGGGCCATTCTACTGACAGTGCAAAAATAATCTGTAGTATATTACAGGATTCTAGCTAAAAACAGGTTTGTGCCATGTTGGAAAAGAGAAAAGGGGGAGAGTTAACTTAGAACAGGCTTAGTCTGTAAACCATAATGTGGCAACAGAGTAACTTTAGGAGTCGGCTATGGGAGAGGACAGAATGCAGCCCCAAGTGAGTAGAGGTTGCTGGGCGAGCGGGATATGCTCAGCCTTTTGCGGAGAGACTTGCTACAGAAAACAAAGCATCCGACCTTGTCGGTCTTGTCTTCAGAGAAAGGATTCTGAGTAGGATCCTGATCAATGCCACCTCCAATGCTGAATCCCAGAATCAAATTGTCACCTTGACGAAGCTTATGTATTTCAATTCTTTGCTGAAAAGAGAAGATGATAAAATAGCAGAGTATTGCAATGGCTGTAAGAAATTTCAAGTGTGTCTCACACAGATACTCAGGACCCAGTTAGATTGTCTCTCACAGAGACACGCTAAACTTCAGGTAAATCTACTGGAGCAGGCTCCATCCCAGCTTGGTTAGAGTAAAAACTGTCTGTCAAACCTGCACACGTCGTAGGCAGAGCTCTTAACCCTCTAAACTATGGCGTGGCTCTGGCTGCTGTCAGTCCCATGCAGCCGTGGTGTCACAATCTGGTCTCAACAGTTCTCAGCCCTGCCATGAAACAGCAGGGCAGGAAACCCCCCGCAAGCTCATCCCTGGTACAGCCGAGCACCTTAACTACTCAGCACTTCACTGCTGCTGGGAGATACAAGGGGAAACCACCGAAAACAGAGCAGGTCTCTTTAAACATGAGTCATGTCTTGATAACTAGCAGTCACTCCGAGTGACTCATCATGTTGTGTCCCTGTGCCTTGTGTCCCTGTGCCTTGTGTCCCTGCCTAGCCCTGGCAGGGGCAATAAAGAACCATCCTAATAATAGGTTGCTTATCAGGACCCTCTTGAAAGCCAGAGGTAGGTTCCTTGCTGTCTGATGAACATCTGACAGGCTTTGCACATCTGAATACTGTATAAATGCCAAACTGTGCGATTCTTGAGCCAAGATAAAAACCCACGGCCTTAGCTGAGGCAAAACCTGTTCCAAAGGTTCTTCAACCTGGTCTAGAGGAAGGTGTCAGGACTTAGGTGACCTTTAGCGGTCCCTTGAGCCCAAACCGTTCTGTGATCCTCCTCCAACAGCCCTGTCGGCCCCTGAGCTCCCGCAGGGCGCCGGGACACCGCCCGCCCGGTCCCAGCGCGGGGATGCCGCCACCCCCGCCGGGCCGCCGCTCACCCCACCCCAACCATCACTGAATCCTGTATGATACGGAGCGCCACGAGCAACGGAGCCCCTCGCGTGCGCTGTCCGTTGATTAAAACCATTAATACACACCAAACGCCCTACTGAGCTGGTGCTCATCCTGCCCGCGCCCCGCGGCAGGGCCTGTTACCTCAGACCGGCGGAGCTTCCTCCCGCCTCCCCCGGCGGTGCGAGGCCGAGCCCGCCGCGGGCACTGACAGCCTCCATGACAGAGCGGTGCCGCCGCCCGCTGACAGCCCGCACCGACCCCCCCCGACGTCCCCGTCCCCGTCCCCGTCTCACCACCACGGCGGTGACCGGCTGCCCCGGCACGTACGCCATGGTCCCACCGCCTCCGCCGCCGCCCTAACAAAAGCGCCTCGCCCGGCCCCGCCCCTCCGCCGCCGCTAGCCAATCGGGTGCCGCCCCGCCCGTGGCGGAGGAGCGGGCGCCGGAAGCCAGGCCGCTTTCCCGGCGGCCTCCGCGCCAAGATGCCTGACAGGAGCTTCCGGCGGGGAGGCGAGAGGCTCCGCTGTGGCGGTAGGTTGGGCCCGGCGGGGAGGCGCGGCGGCCTCGACTCTGGCGGGCGGCCCGCGGTGACGGGCGGTGTGGGGTGTCCCTTGGCAGGGCGTGAGGCGTGACGGTTGGGCCCGGCCGAGGGTCCCGTGGAGCAGCGCGCCGCCGTGGATGAGAGGTACTGGCCGGGGGAAGGCGGGAGGGCCCCCGGCGGTTCCGCGGTGCCGGGAGGGGCCTCTGAGGGCCGTTGAGCTCCCGCCGCGTGGCGGAGCGGCGCACCTGAGGGCGGCTTCGCGGCAGCCGCCGCCCCGGAACCGAGTGGGGCCGCCGGGTCGGTGCGGCG
>VZSZ01004997.1:726163-752832 GCA_013398815.1 Ibidorhyncha struthersii | reverse complement strand
CCCCAGGCTCCTTGGGAGAGAGGAGGTCCCCGAGCCCGGCTGGGAGCCATGGCCGCGGTGGTGGCCAAGCGCGAGGGGCCGCAGTTCATCAGCGAAGCGGCGGTGCGGGGGAACGCCGCCATCCTGGACTATTGCAGGACATCGGTCTCGGCCCTGTCGGGCGCCACGGCGGGGATCCTCGGCCTGACCGGCCTGCACGGCTTCATCTTCTACTTCCTGGCTTCCGTCCTCCTCTCCGTGCTCTTGGTGTTAAAAGCCGGACGGCGATGGAATAAGTACTTTAAATCCCGAAGGCCGCTTTTCACGGGTGGGCTTATAGGAGGGCTCTTCACATATGTCCTGTTCTGGACTTTCCTGTACGGCATGGTTCATGTCTACTAAAACAACTAGGACCCACATTAGCTGCAGTGGTTTTTAATGAAGCAGGAGGACTGTTGCCAAAAGTCATCCACACAGCTAGGCCAGCTTACCTTCTAAACCGTTGTTTATCGCCTGTATTGTTAATACTGTCAGTAAATTATGTCCAAGTACAAATGAATCGGTAGTACTGTTCTAATTAAACTGAATGTGAAACATCACGTGGATGCCTCCGATTAGTATTTGTTTGGTTGTTAAGGAATAACTTCTGTCCCTAATTGCAGGCACAACTGTGGGTTTTGGTTAATGTAGTCCCTTGTATCCTTTGCATTTTGGATAAGCCACGCCAGTTACAGTCCCTTCTAGATTTTCTACCTGTCCCTACACACAAATACTGATGAAAGCAGCACTCTTAAGTAATAATCCACCAACACAAGGAAATACTGCACAGTAGCATGTAATTAAGTGTATGTAAAGGTTTGGTACAGAAATGTAATTGAGTTGCTAATGTAAACGTCATTTCCACAATTGCTATATATACACACTATCAATAAATGACATTGTCATGGACACTCTTCACTGGTATACACAAAAGTTGGTAAGCCACGCTCTCACACGTCACACACTTTGCTCCTTTTTAGTACCGTTGTGTCCAGTGAAACGCACAAACCACGTAAGTGCAGCATCTTATTTCCTGCCAGCTCAGTCTGTACTGACACGCTTGTAAGGCTGTTGGCATTTTCTGTAATAGGACAGTGCATTGGTGTGGTTCTGTATGTCTCTGGCAGGAACAGAAAGGAAGGTCTCATCACCCACCGTACAGGCAGTATCTGTGCTATAGACCTGCTTGTGCCAATGTAGCGTTTGGAGACTTTCATTTAAGCATAGTGATCGTACTCTTGTACAACAACTGGGTTTTGTCATGGATTTTCTTCTATAAACACGCACTGCTCCATCTGCTTGACTCTGTTCTTTGAATTAGTCATTGCTTCGCCAGAACACTGTAAGATACTCCCTTTTCCTGTTATACAAAAATTTTACAACATCACGTTCCATACTTAAATATATTTTACAGAACAATCCACTTCTGGTGAAATGCAGTGTTATACAAAAGGTGGATTTGATACTATAAAAAATGTTGCCTCAGTGATGTTTCCTTTTGAGGGAAAAAGATGATAAAGGTTGAATGTCTCAGTAGCGTATGCTTTGACACATTCACACCATCAGAAAACAACTGGCACTTGTTACCCATTAACAGGTATGTTTTATACACCTGTACTGCTCAAATACTTTCTAAACACTTAACTGAATTTTTTGGCATAAGTACGTATCACAGAGTAGTACGTGTGACCTAAAGAACACATTTTACAGAGGAGGCTTGGAGAGTGTTGCCCTGAAGTGACAAATTTTATTGCTGTACATTAAAAAAGAAGGGGGAAAAAAATCAAACTCAAAGAAACAAGCTCCTGAGAGGGAATCTGATTATGTTTTATTAACAGCAATGGTTGTAGGAATTGTGTTCAACAGAGGGTATAAAGAAGGGAATACTCTAGGGATTTGGGGGGCCTGAAGCCCCCGAAGACTTAAATTCAGGAAATTGCTTTGGTCATCTAACAAGAGGATGTTTTGTCAAGCGGAAACATTGGTTGCAGTAGAGCCCGATCAGCTTTACATGTTACGATGAGCTACTCAGTCTCCATGAGTTGTGCCTTGGCCTGATGTCACGTGTGGGGGTCACTGTGTGGTTCACCATCTAGAAATTATTCCAACAGAATTGAGCTCTGACGGGCGGAAGCCTGGGCTGCTTTATTGGCATGGCAGCTCTACGCGCATTAACTCACGTTTGCCTAGAGGAGAGACTGCTGGCGTGGAGAGAGGAGGCTCTGGATGCGATTATAGCATCCGAGGTATACAGCTTGTCCTAAATTAAGTCCACTGTTTAATCGTATTTTCTACCTAAATGTTTGACTCAATACTCACCTCTGACCAGACACGGAGGGAGTGGACTACACTGGGTGGGGTTTGCTTTCGGTGACTGGATTTGGAGTTTGCCACTGCTAACGAAGGTGAGTTTTAATTTAGAATCAACCTGTACCTCAGAGTAACCACCTCAGAGAAGTGAAAGCAGAGGGGAGTGCAGCTTGCTCTTTCCATTTGTGTGTAACACTTGGCCACAGCAGCTCTCTGTAATGCCACCCTCTACAGCTGTCCCAGCAGTATGTAAGGATGCTTCGGCAGGAATCCTTTAAATCTTGATATTCCAAGAGTGCACAGAAACACTTAATCTTTGTCATGATGACTCCTGATCGATGGCGACCTGGCGGCATTTACAGAACGCTCTGATCAGCTTGTACCAACCACCGTGTGGAAGCCTTAAATGAAAGGACTAATATTCCAAAAATATTGAAATACTGATTCCTGTCAGCTCAAGCAAATGCAAACCTTAAAGCAAAAAGTAAACAATGCTATTCTATAAGCACTTTTCTGAGCTTAGTTACATCCCCACACGAGCATGAATTCATAAAATGGGCAGCAGTGAGACTTACTTCTCTACTGAGAAAAGAAGCACTCGTAGTTCTTGGAAGTTACCAGAGTGTTGAAACAGTGGACCTCCGTCATCTAAATTTTCCTCCTGTTGGTATACTGGGAAGAACTTGGCAAAATCTGGTTTACCTGATGGAGCTCCCCTTTTCACTCTCTGCAGTACAGTTCAGGGTACCACGAAAAACAGCAGAAACAGCAGTCCCCCGTCTAGATCTCCCCACCACAAGGAATTGGCAAGTGATGCAGAAAGGACAATCCCGGGCAAACGAACCAGGCACTGGACAAAGGAGGGAAAACCCGAGACCATCCCTGTGCAGACACTCCCAGTGCCACATTGCTTTCCAGCGTGCTGCCCCCCCTTTTCCCTGAACTCTCGACCACAGCCAGACCTGTCCCCGCCTTGCATCAAAACACTCCTCTGCCTGCTGTTACCTGCTCTGTGCTCTGCAGGGTCGGTTCTCTGGGCCAACTACGCGTGGAGACGGTGGGCAGCGGGTGAGGTAGTGGGGACCCGCCAGGGCTGAACCGATTCTCCGTTCAGAACTGTGGCAGGACCTTCTCCTGCTGTTCCTGAGAGACGAGCAGAGCACCTTGTTGCAGCGGTTGTGAAGGCTTTTCCCGGAGGAGCACCATTCCTAGCCCTAACGGTTACACACACAGCAATAAGAGTAATTGCCCCCACTGTGATGGGCACTGTAGGATAACGATCCCCTTTCCCCGAGCGCTGAGAGCTGCTGAAATGCTGCACTTCATTGCACCTCCGGACAAAAGCAGTCCTGCTGCTTTACAGCTAATCTTGCAAGTAACACAAGCGAGAGCTGGAAGCGGTGGCCACAAGCCAGTGGAGCAGGAGACAAGTTGAATCTCAGCCTCAGCCCTCCCCAAAACGCCAGTGGTGTTTCACAGCACGGCTCTTCCACACACGGAAGCGAAGCACAGCCACAGGATAATGCTGGCTATGGATGTAGGTACGGATATATCTAGCAATAGATATAAAAACATTCATTTGGTGCCTTCTTTTTTCTTTTATAAAATCCTTTTATAAATCCATAGTGCTGACACACTGTCGCAAACTCGGGATACCAGAGAACATCTCAGGGAAAGAAGGGCAGTCTTTAAAGGACCTTTTTTTCCTCTGGGAATCCCAATAACAGACAGTAGCTCTGATGTGGGGTCTCTCCACCTCCCAGTCCTGGTGTGACTTCACACCTGCGTGGTTTTCCTGGCCCCCGAGTCCAGCTGGCAGACCCACCGCTGTGCCTAGAGCCCACCGAGCTGGTCAGGGCTCTGATTCCCATTCAGCGTAGGGCTAGATAACGATTTCCTGGAACTGGACCTGAGGAAACAAGCAAAGGTGACAGACGAGGCTATTTCTCTTTCAGGAGGCAATGTGGGCAAGAGGTTCCCAGCAGACCTGTCACACCTCACCACAAAGGTCAAAGGTCACAAAGCCCCACTTCCCATTTTCATGAGGCTCTGGAGCTGCCCCAGTTCCATCCGTGGTCATTACGGACCGACAGCGCGAGGCCATTTATAGCCCAGCTGTGACACAGCAGGTTCCTTTGCTCCCAGCCAACTGCGGCAATGAATTACGGAGGGAGGGAGTAACTTGGCTAAACTCATTTGGAGGAATATAATTTCCTGGAATTGGCCTTTGTTTGCCATTAATGTTTACTGTGTTCCCGTATCTCCTTCTATTTCTATTACTCATAACAATAAAGCCATTACATTTAAAGACAAAAGCCAAGCCCACTTACTTTACTTCCTCGTACTTTTTGCCTCGATAAAAGTTACTCTTTTTAATCAGATACAGCAGCACCAGGTCACAAAAGAAAGCTCCCTGCAAATAGAAAGAACTTGTGTTTGACCTTTAGAGTAGAAGAGGAAGTGTTCTGATCCAGTTAGCAATGAGCGTTAATTAGAAGAATAACTTGTAGAAGCTGTATTTTCCTTCGTACTCCATGTAATCTAAGGGGTATTTAGACTACAAGGTACATTAACAAATGCCCTTAAGACAGGAGACAGGCACACACCTGACAAGCAGAGTAGCAACAACTCTACTGCAGAAGACACAAACCAACCGTCCCATTTTATCCTCACAACAGCTAAATGAGGGACCCGGGCCCCAGCACGTCCCTTTTAGAAAATGCATTCACTTACCGCTCCCATGAGAGCAAGCCCCGAACCAATATTGATAATGGTGGGAATGATGTTAAATTTCCCTGCCTAAAAGAAAAAAGGCCATGAAGAACTCGGTGAAAGAACAAGCCAAGAAACACACTTGGGGGTGCGGTTTTACCCAGGGGAAGCTGCCAGTGCCTGTGGGTGTGTTTTGTCAGCAACAAGCAGGCACAACCCCAGAAGATTTGCAGTGAACGATCTTGGAGGCTAAAGGTCTGCCTGCGTCTCAGATCCAACTGTCCATGGCCGCATTTCTGAGCTTGTGTCATCCCTGGATTGGGCCTCTTTTTTCTACAGTGCATGTGCATGGAAAACAAGGCTCTGGGGCATATTTACTACTGTTGGACTCTACATGAGCCTGTTTTTCGGTAGAAGAGATGCAGACTCATCTGCACTCCATCTCCTTTCTGATGTAAGGTTAGCTCCACATGGATGAATAGCAAGAGCCCTTTCCTACGACAAGCCAGAGAGGCTGTCCTCATCCCAGACCTGCCCCCCCCCAGAGAAATGTCCCCCGCCTCTGTTCTCTCCAGGCTCTGACATACTCTGGCCTGGGACCTCACCTTGCCATTCACCATCACATCAAAGCGGATTCCATACGCTTTAATGAGCGTCCGGTAGTCGACCCCCTCAGCATCCCGGTAATATTTGGCAAACCTGGAATACAACAACGATGATTTTAACTCCATCATCTGTTTCCCCCCACTAGAATCCATCTGAATTCACCTCTCTCTTCAAACAGATCCATTCCCCTATCACAAACAGCTTTAGCTTGCCATGAGCGTGGCTCCCTCCCTCCACTGAAGCAGTGGGCTTGGCTGGGGCAGCGCCTGGTGCTATCTCACCGCCAACCTCCAACGCCTGCGAGTCAAACCAGCTCAGCCCGACTGCGGTACTGCATCGTATTCTGCTCTTTACTTACCTGAAGTTGTACCCAGAAGAGACTGACTTTTCTGCATACTTGTTATCCAGCCGGCTAAAAGAATAGTGAGGATTACATTCAGAAGGGGCTTTATCAAGATCACAGTTCCATTCAATCTGAATTCCTATCACACCACCCTTAACGAAAGAGAGAGACAGTGTGAGTTTTTTAAGCTTAGTTCAATTAATGTGTCTTCAAATTTGTCAGATCCTTGGGCAAGTTTTCCCCAGGGACAAGAACAGCTGCATTTCTGCTCAAAGACTCAAGCACACACACTTCTGGATGAGCTAAAAGTTCACGCTTATGGTATTAGGCTCATTACTCTACACACCCCCAAGCCTTCCCTGTGCTGCCATCCTAGGAAGAGGTTTCTCATCCCAGGACATTGATTTCATTAATTTAAGTGGTTGTAACATACTTCAGAGGATATACTCTTTCATGCAGGGTTGAGGTTCACAAGTGCAGAAGCCAGGACAAAGCCCGCACTCTTCTCACCCCGTGCTTCCCGGGATGCCTCAGATTGGCTCCATCTTCCCCCCTGGGCTACGCCCGCCGAGTTGCAGCCTGTTCGGGGCTGCAGGCCCAGACCTCCATGCAGAAACGTGTCTGTTCCCTGCAGGGAAAGCCTCTCGGGCCGTTCTCTGAGCAGAGGAGCCCCACTGGCCTTCCAGAGTTCTGGGTTTAAATCAATGGTGTAGTAACGTTGAAATTAAACAAAGAAACCTTTCTGGCAGAGCAGCAGTTTGGGCAGCCCTGAATAACAGATAACTGACCCGACCATCTCAGACGACTTACATCGCCCTGCCTCCTGTTCCCTGGGGACGGGATAAATGGGACCAGCGTGAATTTAAGCATCAGCATCTCTCTACTGCTCCCTGGACTGGAGGCAGATCCCCGGGCAGTCACCAGTGGCTCTCCTCACGGCCACCCAGCGTGTGGTACAGCCAACTGGGAAGCCACACAAGCCTGAGGGGCACTCCTACCTCCAAAGCCATTTCCTGGAAGTCGCTCCCAGCCCACCGGACGATGTTCCCCAGGAGGAAGATGGGGCAGTAGGGATGCTCCGTGCTGTAGCGACAGCTCTTCAGGTAGGACTCATTGTCTGTGGCCAGCACATTCATCCTGCACGTAGGGAAGAGGGAAATCCCTCTGCGTGCCCGTACAGCCTATGCCACCAGGACTGCAGAGACAAGAGACTTCTCCGACACCTCTCATACACAACAGAAATGGCACCTTGCCACCAGCCTTGTCACCCTGCAAGCCTCTCCACCGCTGGCCCAGGGAAAGCAGTCTGCCCACACCAAAATGACCTCCAGGCCAGACAGGGACGAGGCCAGCTGAATCCGGGCTCAAGAAAGGACTCACATGGAGTGGGTTGCCAGAACACTCCCAGGCCACATGGTTTTCTCAAGGAAAAAAAATAAAGATGCCAGAAATATCTAGCTGAGCTGGGGAGAATAGCAAAAGCACACTCCTTTCTGCACTTATTTATTTTGTTCATATTGTAGCAGCAAATGCAAACAAATAATTTAAAATTTGCATTTTCCCAGCCTTGTCCAGGCACCTTCATTTTTATGGAAGGGGAGGAATGTCTGGGAGCAAAAGCAGCTCAGGAACCTGACTATGCACTAGCTGTCACACACATCCATCTGCCTTAGAAGCTCTGGCGCATCCCACGCTGTAGAAGCCACTGCAGACCTCATTTAGTCTCTGAGAAGCTCTAAGCCCTCATTATCTCCTTGCTCCCACAGAGCCTGAAGCCAAAGGCCTCTCCCTGCACCTTAGAAGAGGGAATATCCACCTCCCCACCCCATCCCTCGGGCAGGAGGACAGTGGAGCAAACTGAAGTTATTGGCTCTGTGATGGAGAGGACAGGGGGATCTCTGAGCACCTGCACTTACTTGGAGAACTTAAACTTGGGGAAGCGGATTGAGTTCTTGATGTAAACAGTGAAGTTTTCTGCACTGGCGAGAAGTGGTTTCCTGGAAAAGAAGGGTTTGGTATCTGGTTTATGTTCATATCCTGCCCACACGTTTAAACTGGAATTGCCCTTTTAGAAACAGCTAGGTTTCATCCCATGGCACTAGGCCAGATCCCATGGCACTAGGCCAGCCATGCCACTTTGCCCACACTGCCAGCAAGGAGCTGGTGAGGAGTGTGCAGGCTGAGGGAAAGCCCTGAGAGCTGGAAACAGCCCTGGGAGAGCCAGCGAGCCAAACACGGGGGAGCAGAGGGCCAGTCCTGCCAGGGGCCATGCAGACCTCCCTCCATGGGCCATGCAGTGCTCCCTCCTGCACTGGAACAGCCAGCATTTGAGTGAGGGTGCAAGCAGAGGGAACCCAGAAACTGCCCTGGGTGACACACAAGCCAAGCAACTCAAGCTTAGAAACAGCACAGGATGGCCACTTACTTGGGCTTGGATCTTTTCTCCACCGGGCACCAGGCCAGTATCTCACAAGTCCCTCTGATGCTGTCCCTGTCTTTCAAACAACGGCCAGTCTTAACCCCTGCAGCACAGACATCACAGAAATAGTCACACAGAGCAGCCACCTCCTCTCCGTGCCTACAGCGCACATGAAAATCAGATGCTTTTCACTGCCACCCCTAAGCCCTCCTCTCTGCTGTGAAAGGGCCTCTCAGCTGGAACAACCACTCTCTTGTTGCTTCTCTGAGCAGCCTGGGGTGATCTGGCCCAGCCACCAGAGCTGTGAGCAAGGCGGCAATCGTAATAAAAGACGGTAAAGAAAAGAGGGTCCTTGCCACTCTCTGTAACCAGAGATCTCTGGGGTTGTAAGCAGGCTGATGCCTCTGAAGGAACCTGCCTCTACCAGACACAGAGCAGGAGAAGGGACCCTTCCCTTACCGTTGCCAGCCACCACCGCTTCCCCTGCCGGGCAGTCCCCATCCTTGTAACACAGGGCATCGGGAATGCTGACACTCTGCAAAGTGGAAGCGGACAGAAGTGAGACCTGCGACAGAACACGAGACTTGGAGGGGTAAGAAAGTGCTGCTGATGTGGGGCGAGTCCTTTGTAGGATGGTGAACACTGAAAAGGTGCAGCTGAATTGGTAACTACACGTCACGTGCAAACAGCTCGACAGTATCACACCATCAGCCACACCACAGTGCAGCTACAATGTCCTGCTTTGGGGCTCTGCTCAGTCTGCAGAGGGACAGGCTGTGGAAAACCCCAGACATCACGTAGCACTCACCAAAACCAAGCAGAGGCGACAGCACTTCACCTTAAGAGAGAACTCTCTCTTTGATTTAAGCTACAAGCTCTCTGAGCCCCAGATTACCCTTCCCCTTGGCTGCACGCTGGGTTCATGCAGCCACTAGAGGACAGCCGCGCCCTGAGCAAGCAAACCGTGCTGTCAGCCTGGGCTATCCCTCTGCTTGTAGTATGGAAAATTAATCACCGCTACATGGAGACAACATTCCCTGGATGGCCAGTGTCCTCCTCCCCCAGGCTCCAGCCCATTCTGAACCACAGCTCCACAGAGGACATCTCAACACGACGTGGAAAGACCTCATGCCTCCGGCCCGTAAGGCACCTTCTGGAAGGCAGTGAGCACCCTCCCGTGTCCTGAAGGTAATGAAAGCCCTTCCCAGGATGGGGCTCTTAGAAATTCTCCTCTACCCACAACTAGACTAAGTCACCTCAAAATTGTTTCCCATGGCCTTTTCTGACCCTGAGCAATCACTGTTCTGGTCTCATCTCCAGCTGGGCAGATGCCCAACACCTTCAACTAAAGTCAGCAAGACTCTACATGATCAGTGCCTCTGGAAATTCAGACAGCTGAACCTTCCAGGTCAGCAGTAACCAGTCCGATTTTCCCAACTGAGATATTACACTACAGAGAAAAACCGTTCGCCTTCCATCCTTCCTGTGTTCGTTGCTCCCCAGGTGTCCTCTGTCAGTTCTTACCCCCAGTTTTGTAGGGGTCTGGGGGCCAAGGGGCTCAGTTCTTCCTACCTCAGGACATGTGGCTTGCCTCTGGTTTGGGGTCACAATCAGATTCGTCATGACAAAGAAGACATTTTCACCCTAAAATAAACAAAGTAAGCAGGAAGTTAGAAAAACGGTTTTACTCTTGAAGTACCTGTTCCGAGGAGGATGCACTTCTCTGCAGAACAGTAACACCTCTCTCTCCTGATGCTTTTCAGGCTGAAACACAACAGCGCCCTTTGGCTGGATGTTTGTTTGGATGAGGCTGGTGGGTCTCTGTGGCTTAACGGATTCTTCTTCAGAGACTGCATTAATTTGATGAGCAGGACTGCTGAGCTTTGCCTCGCTGGTTGCTCAGCAAGCACTTCTCCTCCTTTTCCACAAGGACACAATGCCTGATCAGGGATCAAAGGTCCTGTCCCAGGGTAGAGCCGTGGGTGTTTGTTCTCAGCCAGGGTCAGGCTGTTACAAGCCCAAGCTCACGGAGTAAGACAGCAGGGCACAGCGCAGGAGCAGATTTAGCGCAACACCATGGACATGCGATAAAACAACACAGAGCACTTCTAGTGTGGCTGTAATAGAGACAATACAGATCCCTTTATTGAGCCATTGGGATGACTGTCTGAGTCATGTAGGGAGAGACTTGACTGCATTTTCATCCCTAAAATCCTTATTTCCAGCAGTGTAGTGTTTCCTCTGTATTTAGGTGAAGCCCCGGTATGCGTGGCTGACTCCTGTGCTGGAGCCTTCCTTTCTTTGCACACTTACAGCTCTATTTGGTCCCTTCCCCACATTTAGCAAAAAGTTAAAATAGTTACCTTTTCCCCTGAATGGTTTCCCCTTAACAACCACCCACCAAAGGAAACCACAGGAAAAAACAAGCCCGAAGACAGTTGTACAGTCAGCAAGAGGGGAGAGAAAGCAGCTTAGCACGGCACTGCAGATGGAGGCTGGTTCCCCAGTCAGGAGTGAAATGAATGCCGAAATAAACCACGTGCTTCTACCATTTCTGCTCCATACCGTGCACACGTGGGAAAGGGAGGAGAGTCAGAACCAGGCTGCAGCTACAGAAACACGGGCTGTCTCCTGGCAGCCCCCGGCACTGGGGACCCCGACCCTCCTCACGCTGAGGGGGCACATGTAGCCGTTAAGAGCCAGCCCAAGGTCCTGGCGAGAGGCAGGGCAGCCCCAGGCATCTCAGACAAAAAGTCCTCACCCACGCCAGGAACCAGCAGTGTGTCAAGCCCTGCCAGCTATAACGCTGGTTGCTTGTGTGAGCGAGCACCTGGTGATGAAATACCCCATCAGGAGCAAACCCTGGACCCCCGACCCCACAAGGCTGCTCTGAACCACAACAGGGAACAAGATGTTTCTGCAAACTCATCAGAGAACAAGCCCCAGGCAGCAACAAGTGAAGGATTCACCAGGCGAATCCCTGCTCTACATTCAAACCAACCCCAAAGTGCCACTGGTTGAAGCTGAAAGCCTTATTCTTACGTACAGACAAGTAAATTGTTCAATTTACCGCTTTCTGCCCACTGTCTGCACAAGACCCTGATTTTCCCCTTATGCCTTTCCATGCACATGTGGTAGACACCAGCAGGGCAAGCACACACAGCCTCTGGCAAGCACAGCTGGGCAACTTCCAACCTGGTCCCGGGCCACATCTCTTCCTGTCTTTTCCCCTTCAGCATCAGCTCTGCATCTCACTTTGTCCAAGTCAAGGAAGCAGCAAGGCAGGTTTAGCCAGACACGTTTCAAGCAACCCTCATCACTCAAATTGCACCACATTTTCTTTCCATCTCCCCCCACCCACCCAGGCTGCCCCGTGCGTGCCTGCTCTAGCCCAGGAATGGAGGTGAGCAGACACTTTGCTCAGCTGAGCGGTCCCACTGAAATCCACAGGACTTCTGCTACAAGGTTCTGCTTGCCAAGTAGCGTGGACCTTTGCAAGAGAGACAAGGCTGCTTTGATATTTGTTGGAAACACCTAAGAGAAGACACACCATTGCTTTCTTGTAGCCCACCTCCTGCTTAGGGGAAAGGCCCGGATACCTCACTTCAGCCTTTCCACCAGCGCCACGCTGCAAGATGTCTTTCTACCTGAACAGCAGAGACAGTAGCAGTGGGGTGATGCCAACCTGCGGAGGGATGACGTAGTCTGCAACATCCCACAGCCTTTCCCCCAGCTCCGAGGTGTTGGTGAAGGCTACCCCTTTCAGCTTGGTGATGACAGAGCTCTGGAGGGATGTGTCAGTGTCCTGATAGCCTTTCTTGACAACAAACACCCACCTGCAAAGACACAGCAGGCAGTGGCGTTAGCAAGTGGGGTCAGGGAACAAGTTAGCCAGAGAAGATTTACGCCAAGGCCAAGCACCGTTCAAGGGCGTGTCAAAACATGCCAATGACAACAAACCCTCTGCAACTACTACTACAAATTTAGAATAAACTCTTCGACACAAGCTGCAACTATCTACAGCACTGAAGAAAAAGTCAGGACCAAGACCCCACAGGCAGGGAAAGGGAACCTTCCGCCTCCCTGTCCTGTGCTATGCTCGGCAACCTCGATGGAAAGAGGGGAGGGCAGGGCTCTGCATTCCTCAAGATGAAAAATAATAGAAGCTTTTGCAAGTTGCAGTGAAGTACATAGTTGGTTTCACAAGTACATGACTCACTCCCATTTTAGCAGCTTGCCGTTAGGCTGCCAGTCCAGCCACAGACCATGGCTGGGGAGATGCAGGTGAACTGAATACCACTAACAGAAATCTGCAGGGAATATTCTCAGCTGGATACAGGATCTGCTGTAAGCCACTGCAATGGTAACAACCTGACAGCACCCTGGCCTCTTCATGCTTCTCGCTAGCAGCCCTGGAAGAGCAGCCCAGGGAAAGGCTTTACCTACTTCTCCCCACTGGAAGCAGCAAGAGCTCTGTATCACTGTGTGAAAACCTCTCTGGGTCAAACGAAACGCCTCCAGCTTCCCCACAATACTGCCAAATTCACGTGCCAAATCATCCAGACCCTTGAGAAGCTAAGGGTGGCAGGGCAGGTTTTGGGGGAGGGATGCGGGCTGCATTTGCTGGCACAGCTGCCCTTTGCGGTGCGCTGACCTGGAGTGCACTGCTGCATGCAGCAGGGAAAGCAGCCATCTCGGGCTGAGCAGCCCTGATGGACGCTGCCCTTCCCCTGCTACTTGTGACCAACCTGAATAATAACATTCCGCACCCCTGTGAAGTTTCCTACTTTCCCGTTTTCCCCAAGAACACTGTTTTTCTTTCCCAGGAGGGCTCAAAAGCAGCCCCTTACCTTTTCTGCAGTGAATCGGGGAGGAAACGGTAGCTACGTGCAAGAAAGGATGCAGAGGGGTTTGATGCTCACGACCGCTGAGCCAGGCTCTGAACAGGTACGGAATCAAGCAGTCAGCCATCAGACTAACACCGACCACCTCTGTGCTACGCTAGTAGCCCCCAGCCACCAAGGAGTCCCTGCAGGTGCCATCAGCGACAGTGCCAAAGGGCTGCAGAAGGCAATAGATGCCCAGGGAAAAAAATAGCCTGCACGGCCCAGACAGCCTCTGAATACTCACGGTCACTGGTCATGCTATATCCCTCTTGGATGGAGGATGTGTCCTCAGCAATGTTATCTACAGGATTCCTCCTTTAGCAGCTAATACATGCCAGAGTGCTGAGACTTCATCTCTGCCCTGCTAACTAAAGCAGGCTCTGAACTGTACACCTTTCTATAAATAAACCCAGCGTGTAAAAATGACTCTGCTATATTTAATCAGTGAAAACAGGAGGTGTGAGAAAGGTGAAGGGACTCAGAAGCACAGACAGTGAGGGTAAAGATTTCCGAATCGCATTCTGAAAAGCCTCAGAAACTCAGGAAGCAATGCCACAGACATCACATAGGCTGGATCATTCCAGGTCTGAGTATTGCTGTGTTCGTTACATGTCAGCCTGACCACCTTCTTGCAGAACTGGGCCTTTTCTGAGAGGTGCTGTAGCTATCTCCATGCCAGCTCCCCCTGCTCTGAAATAAACACAAGGCAGCTGACTTTCACGCTGCCTCAGCCCCCACAATCCTGGCTGCTGCAGCCCACTCCAGCAAAGAAATCCGCCACTTTGCACTGGGTTCCCTCCCACTTAGACTTGAGCATGTCATGCAGCCGTGCAGACAAGGCAGGTTTGTCCCAGGGCTCAGCAACCGTGGCCATAAATGCTATTGTTTCTAATGAGTCAGGTGTTAAGGTTTGGCACCATTCCCACCGAACATAAAACAGACATAAAAGCTTAAATAATGCAGGACAAAGCCATAGTGCCAATTGATCTATTTTTAACCCTACGTTAATCTGGAAGGTGAAGAGCTGAATCTAGCAATCCCTAGCAGATGAAAAATCAGCTATAAGTCTGTTAGATATTACAAACCCCAGCTGTATAAACAAACATAACTATCTGCATCACAGGGCATAACAAGCTGTCACTGTGTGCAGAGTATCCTCATTAACCTTCATCACAAGACAGCAAGCAAACGCAACCGCGGCAGTATGTGAAATGCAGGGTGATCCTTACCCCACCAGGTAAGCCAGAATGGAGAGCTGCACCACTCGATAGAGAATCCCCACCTTCTTGTTCTTCGCAATGACGTATTTCTCTGTTTTATAATCAAAAAGCGACAGAAATAAACCCTTCCAAGCCACCTGCCCCATGCTCTCTGCTCGCTCTGTCCCAGTGGCTGGAGCAGGCAGCAGCGTTCGGAGCTCGCATTATTCACACGTGCTCCGCATGGAAACCCGACACACCAACCCCTTCAGAGCCAGAGGCTGATCTCCTCCTCCTCCTCCCATCAGCTGCTCGCCGGCAGCAGCTCTCGGGACAGAAACCGGCAGCTGCACTAACACGACAGCCTTCCTTAGCTGCTTTCATCCTTTGGGGAAGCCCCCGCCTCGGTTTTGCTCCCAAGTTTCCTTCTCTCCCCTACAGCCACAAAATGGTTACAGTGAAACAGGGTATAGCATGAAGCCATGTTACAGCGCCCAAGGCGACAGAGCTATAGTCTCTCACTGTTAAGTATTAATGCTTTTCTTCAGCCTCTACATGATGGCAAAGCACCTGGTTGAATTTTTAATTTCTTAAGCGTTTGCATGAGCAACGAGAAGCTGGGTCCTTACCAGTCATCCAAAATACTTGCCTGGTTACTACAGCTTCCTACCAAAAAACCCCAACAACTTAAGAAATTATAACATAAATTCTGCATGTGGTTAAGGGATCAATCACCTTCACGTCTCCCTAAAATGCGCAGGGAGTGCTGAGCTAGGCGCGTACCGATACAGAACACAGCGACTGATGAAATACCAAAGGGAGAGGAACAGTTCAGCCCTCACTGAGGGAAGAGTTGTTTACCAGGCAGTAGTGCAAGGGATGGCTCCCAGTCGCACAGAGGCGTTTGCACGTGCAAGGACATGAAACGATCATTCCTTAGACCAAGAAGGGTGGACACCGTCTCCTGGCTAAGGAGGGAACAGAATGAGCTCTGAGGTGGAAAATGAAGCCAGGACTTTCCAGCAGCCTGGCTAAAAGAGCTAACGTACCTCACCAAGAGGAGATCCAGCCGCAAGCTGGGATCTGAACCGAAGTGTGCCCATTCCAGGGGCATCCTGTACATGTGCGCTCACAGGAGATGTCTCCCAGGGGGTTCTTCTGGGATGGGACTGCTCATAGGCTTAATCTCTTAAAGAGTCTGTCAGAGAGATGAGGTGGTCTATCAGGCATAAAGGGCAGGGTTTACTGCGCTCCCACCTGAGCACCTAATTAGCTCACGGGGCTTTGTCCGGACCAGGAAGGCTCTTGAGATTACACAGTATGCAACTGTGACACACGCTCGAACACAGATGAAGAGTGGGTCGCACTACGGAGGCAGCGGGCAGTGCAGGAACGTGATGTGCTCTGGCACACACCTCTGCCCTACGCTCCTCTCTTCCCAGGAAGAATCATTCTCAAGACTTGGGGTTTTAGGAAAATGTTATCCTTCATCCTCCTGAAATTCCATATTGAATTTAAACAGATGGATCAGATTTTTAATGAATGTGTGACAAGGTTGCTCCAAATCACAAGAAAATCACAAACGGTGTAATAACGAACAAAACACTGTCCTCAAAATACCTCACTTTGTCCCTCATCCCGCAGCCATCCCTAGAGTTTCCTTCCGCAAAGCGAAGGAAATGTTTCTCCAGCAACTGCAAAACTAGAACAGAAACGTGCCCGTGGCCTCCTTATAACCCAGCGGCTTCTGCGCTCCCCAGCTCCAGCCCCAGGGTGGGAGATGGCTTCAGCGTGTGCCTCTTTCATGAGGGGCTCCTGGGGTGACAGGCAGGCTGCCGAGGGAGTGACCCCCTGCTCTTATGTGCCCCCCTGGTTGCTCCTCTGGCTCAGGGTTAGCCCCAGTCCTGCTCCCAAACTTTGCAGCCGCCCTTCAGCCTCAGCACAAGCGAAGGGCTGGTCTTGCTCACCTCTCCCACTCCCCATGTCTCCTCCTTTCCCTATCTGCACACCCCACATGGGCAACCCCACTTTATCTCACAAACCACGTTGGCTGCTCCCCAAGCCCCTCCTGGAGCCCTCTTTCTCAATCAAGCAGCTGCTACTCATGGTTTCCCTCTTCCTCAAACGATTTTTGGCCATTGTATCCACTCCTCCTTACCAGGTGCCTACAGACCAGACCGCCACTAGTTCCAGTCGTAAAGATCCTCTCTGTGAAAGCCTGAAGCACAAATAAAAAGTCTTAAAACATATAATAACCAAAGGAGACAAAACCCTCCAAGCAAACACACTTCTGCAGGGAGAAGGGAGGCCACAGTGGTCCATGAGGCCAGAAACGAGTATGGAAGAAAGGCAGGCTTCAGCGTCTTCCCTCGCCGCTGCCCGGACCCCAGAGCCAAGCTGGGGCTGGGCACAGGGAGACTGACCCAACGTCCAGGAACTAGAGCTGTATGGAGACGGGAGCATCCTAAAGGAGCCATCACCTGATCTTCCATCCAGTCTGCTCCTAGAGGAGCTTTAAAAGCACAAGCTGCTGGGTGACAGCCAAGCATCGTTTCTGACCGTGGGTCTGGTCCCACAGGAACACCATCGGCTTGCCCTGGCCCTGCTGGAACGGCTCCAGGGACAGGACCCAACAGTGAGTATATCCCACATCTCAACACTACCTCCACCATTGTTCCTGCTGCACTAAGAACACCCAAATTCACGGACAAGCGAATTAGTGGAAACAAGTCAGGCCCTGGTGGTGTCTAGAGATCCCCCTCTCCATCGCCATCTTCCCTACCTCGCTGGGCGACTGCACAGGCTGAAATCAAACTAAATGTGCTGACAGTAAAGCACTGTGTTGCCGCCTGGCCTGGTTTTACTTAGCGGCACAGACACAGGTCTGCTAGGAGCTTTTGTAATTATTTTCCAGGTCAATTAATGTAAGAAACGATTTACACAGGTTAGAAAAAAAATTTCCTTAGAGTGAGAAGTGCTCCTGCTACAGGTGTGACCTCAAGATGTCAACCAGGTTTGATCACTGGGAAAAAAAGAAAAAATAAAAAGAGGATGTAAAACTAATACTTTTCTTGTTTTTTTAGAGCCACCAAGTAGAAGCACGGTTGCAATAGTTGTTTTCGAGTAAAAAGCTTCAAGTTGTATCAAATGTACCCCAGAATTTTCTGAATACTGCTCAGCACAGGCTAAATTTGTGCTGCCAACAGTGTTGTTGGCATGCTCTTACAGATACTGTTCTTATCACCTTCTAGTTTTCACAACCTTATTTTTTGTTCTTGTTTGGAAATCAAGATTACTGGTGTGTTTCTCAAAGTATCTGTTGTTTGTTCAAACATAGGCAGTTTCATTCCTGGGGGGGGAGTAAATAACCTAACAAAATCTAATCATCATCAGTTAAAGACAAAAAAACCCAGTAGTTTCTCGTAGTCCTTCTCAAGGGACAGAGGCCGGATCTCTTCTGCAAGATATCTCCCTCCTTGAGTACAACATTTTTAATTTCCCATGGAAAAAAACAGTTCTGCTCCTTTCCCATGAGGGCTATTTGCTCAGTCCGGGAATTCTCCTGGGGAGGATTTTTCCTCCAGTACCGAAACTCTCCCTTCCTTTCTCTTTTTTCATCCCTGACACGTTACACCTATACATAACTCCTCATACTGCTGACAGTAATTGCTTTCTCATTATTCACACGTAGTCACAGAATGCACGTCCCCGTCTGCCCAGACTGCTCCTCATCTACATTTCCCTCCACCTGCCAGTAGCTCTTTCGTGTCAAGCTGTCCCACAGCTGAACTCGGCCCAGTCACGAGCCTGAAAATGCCACGTAAAGGGACTGTGGAAATGAAACTTTAGACCCCTGCGCTGACACAGTGGAATTTGAAACACAGCGAGGTCACATCTGTCTCTCTATGGTACTATAGCATAGAAACATTTCAAGATCAGCCCAATAATATCTTTAAATCACACCCAAAGGAGAGGGCGGTTTTCCAGGCAATGGCAGACAGCCCTGGCCAGTACAGGTGTGATTCACGAGCGACCGCTGGAGGTGCCCGTTTTAGGCACTTGTCTTGTTTGCTCCAGTTCCAAACGATCATTCCCAGGCATTAATTCTCTCAGTGATCCCCACTCCGCCCTTTACTGAGCTATCAACGGCAACAGAAAACATCAGCTCCCACATGCATGACGGCTGACTCATAAGATGCTGAGACACTTCTGAAGCACTGGAAGTGCTCCTGCAGCAAATGCCTGAGCAACGCAGATGCATCATCCTTTAGAATTAGACGCCAGACCAGCTACTGAAATAGAAAGGAGACAAGGAGCAGAGGATGTAAATAGGAGATAAATTATTTTGGCAAGGAAATGAACAGTGGAAAAGGCAGAGGTCAGCTCTCTCCATTAGCGGTTTTTTCTCATAGTATCATACTTGTAGGTCAACATCTGAAAAAAAAAAACAAGGGGAAGAGTTGAACAGGTTGAAAGAGGAAGTTGCTTTCAAACCACAGCCCTGCACACAGAAACACATGGAAATCAGTAACATCAAGCACAAGCTGCTTTCTGAAGAGGATGGGTTTGGATGCAAGAACAAAGAAACGTGTGTGCAGCCTGCCGTGAGAAATGCTCCATTCAGCTCCTCTTTTAATCCTCGTTGTGACTTTGCGGTGTAAATAAGTATGTTGCCACTTGCCAATGAAAATTTGACAAAAATCAGCCTAAGTACCACCACTGCACACCCAGCCACAATGGAAACGGAAATCCTTCTTTCAGGAGCTATTAGAAAAACATTCAGACCTTTTTTGCCTAGAAAGGGAACCTGTTGAAAGAGTCTTTCTGTCATCATCCACAGAAGCATCCAAACCTGTCTGTAGGAGTGAGTAACGGAAGCGTGATTAAGTTCCAGAATATGTTCTGTCCTTGATTCAGCTCATCATTTCCAGAAGAGCCATTTTCAGCCTTTGAATGTGTTCCAGGTTGCTTCCCCAAGTCTTGAATCTCCTATGCAGTGTGCAGGAGGTCTTGTTATCATTAGCTGGAGTGTTTCTCCGCGCCTCTGCCGTAACCAAGAAGTGAAAGTGCTTGAAGAAGAGGACCAAAGAGAGGAGAGAAAAATTCTGCATATCCAATGAAACTAATGCATCACGCCCCATTCTGAGAGAGTGCTGGCACTGAATCAGATAACAGAAATTAAATGAAAATGCACATAAAACATCCCTAGATTAAGTGCAGTGATAGCTGGAACAGCAGCATTACGCAGTGCTGTACTGCAACGTTTTCACCTTCTAAAGTCAGCCAATAAAAGTGTCATTGGGGAATAAGAGGAGAATGTTAAATCAAAGGCTTGAAAGCTGAGTGGTTTTAACAAAATGTGTGTTCATATTAACGACTGACTTAAAGGTAACGCCCTGCTCTTGAATATACCTGACAGATCAGTTTTTTAATTCTTTATCAATTCTGACCTGGAAAGATATGAAAGCGGTCCTGGTTTGACAGCTCTATCAGAGAGTACCTTGCTGCAAGTGCTGAGGAGACACCTTCATCCTCTTCCCTCACCTTCAGCGCATGAACAGCGAGAATGTCGAGACTGAGGCCTCTCCCCTTTCCTTCCTGGAATTACCAATGGGGAACTCTTTCCAGCCATGGGAAAATACACGTGCTACTCGGACTTGACCCCCAGAGGAGAAGGTTTCATGAGCAGCACCCTCAGCCTGGCACCTGACCTCTCCTCGGCTCTGGAGGCTGGTGGTGCTGGAAGCTGGTTCTGTGTTGATGTGTCCCAGCCGTGCTGCACAGACATACTGGAGCCGCTTCAGCCAAGCTGGCAGAGTCGGAGCAACCTGTTCACAGCAGCCCAGCTCCATTCCAGCTCATTCACCCTCTTATTATAAGAGACAGGAAATTTCTCTTTTGAGCTGCAATCCAATTAGCCCCCAAATAAAGCTGCCCCAACAGGCTCTCAAACCCAGCAAAGCACTTCATGGCTCCTATCTGATGCTCTTGCGTCAGCACCCTGCACTTAATAATGAAGAACTACTTATGCCCTTTTCCAGATAAGCTTTCCTGAGCAGCAGACCCACTTCACTTTCTCCTGCTAACCACCAGGCCACCGCACTCCCACGGTTCATACATGAACCTGTCAGCTTCTGAACATGCTGAGGGAATTATAACCCAAGGCTTGTGAATCTTCCTGGCATATAAGAAAGACATGAGCAGCTGGTATCACCCCTGATTAAAATAGCACCGCAAAACGCATCCTGTCCTCCCCTTCAAGGATACCATTAAAAAGCTATCTCAGATACACCAGCTCTTGTCAGTCACCACCCACCTTCACACCTCCTACTCCTTGGTCAGATATGTAAAAAATAAATATATAAAATAGCCAAAATCTGGCCAAGGTCACCAACACGAAGGTATTATCCAAACCTGAAATGATCCAGAGCCAAGCCAGGACTTGGAGCTAAGACAGTGGATGGGGATGGGTGATCAGCACCAGCAGAGAACAAGCATCTGTTCTTGCTCTCCTGGGCTACCAGCAGCACGGAGAGTCACCTCTCCCCAGCAGAGCAAGGCTAAGTTAGAATAACAAACCCCTCCAGCCTAACGAGCAGCGTTCGGAGAACAGACCTGAATGGAAAGGAGTTTAGGACCTGATCCATGGTAGTCTGCATTTCCTACTCAAGAGCAGAGAGACCCTCCCTCCCCCAAGAAGTTGTGGGTCTGCAGGCACGCTGCCACCTTCGCGTGATGCATAAAGATCACGAACGACCCTTACAGCTCACAGGCCTCTAGGACGTCTGCAGCAGCTTCTGTGCCCATGACACCTGGACCCCAAACAGCCCGCCAACACGGTAGCCTGGCTGGGGTCAGATATTTAATGACTCTTAACGAGTCACTTGCAAATCTTTTCCCATTCAGGGAGATGGCATAACTGTGCCACTGCCAGGGCGCACTAAAGTCAGGGCCACACAGCAAGGCCACAAATGTTGACAAGGTTTTTGCACAGGGGATTTTATTCAAAATGCAGATTGCAAATAAATTTAGAAGCAGACACAGCAAGGCTTCCATGGAAACAGCACAAAAACCCAGCTGTGGTTTGGATGACTGTGAGTCTTGGCAGTCTTGACTAATCCCTTAAGTGCCATCCAATTACTGCAAATGTGTTTGGCATCTACTATAGCAATTGCAAAGAATTAAATGGTTGGATGGCACTCATCGGAAATTACAAGTCACAGAACCCTGTAATGCATTTAAGAAAAAACATCTAAAAAGGAAAATAGCGTTACCCACTGCAAGAACTGACCTCCTTGAGAGCCATAAGGGACAACAAAAGAGATCCAAGTAATGAGGAAAAAATTCAGAGAAGAAACTAGAAAAAAGGGAGAGTAAGAGGAAAAAATAACAAGATTGGGTGAAGGAGCTGGGTTTGTTTAGCCTTGAGAAAACTCTCCTTGCAATTCCTTATTCTTAGTGCAGCTCCTACAATTCACACTCCTTCCCTTCAGAAAGTAATCAAAAAACTACAAACAGCTTTCTTGTGACCAGACTTACCAAGTATGATCTGACTGTAGAGACCTCCAGGTGCTTCAGAACAGGTAGGCCTTCAGTGGGAAATGGAGAAGGTCTGGGAGGGAGGATGGGCAGCAAGAACCGCAGCTGCCGGTATACTGCAGTCCTTTCACTGACAGTGACGCTCAGGGGAAGACCTGTCTAGAGCAGTGGAAAAAGCTGACAACACATTTCCCTCCCCTAAGAAAAGCCAGCATGCCTCAAAACTTAAAAGTAAACAAGTGAATAAGAAAGGAAGCTTTGAAAAAGTGGCTTACTTATAATGCCACCACCTCAGTCGCTACTGCACACAGAGGAGCAGCTCTCTGCCCTGAAGCTCTTCAAAGGGATTCTCTCCCTCAGCCCAGCATATTCTGTTTTCCACACACTTAATTCCTCATAAAGGTCCTTCCACACAGGGACATGCAAAGAAGAACATCTTTGGAACAGCTCTGCCAAAATCCGGACAGAGTGATGGAGAGCAGCCCCAGAGACATGCTATGCTACCTGGGGTACAGCGAAACGCTCAAACCACCGTCAGCCACCCAGTGCAATACACGGTCAGGCTTCTCCTGCAAGAATTTCTTTTTCAAGAAGGTGCAATTAAAAACACTACAAAAAAGAGGATTTAGACAAAGCGGGGTGACAGTGCAGCCGTTCAGACCAGGCAAAGCACCTTTCTTTCCAAATAGCACAGAGCTGTTACAACAAAACCCCTGACACAGGTGGTTCTTTGGTTCAGGCAATAATTTCCTTTCTGAGCTCTCACCTGGGAAGTCTCATTTCCTCAATCCCTGGCACTTGTAAGCAGCTTTGGAGTGACTCACTCTGTGTACGCAGCTCCAAGGAACTCTACAATCAGCCAGGGAGGAGAGAGAAAGACATTTAAGCCAGAAGAACGGTTGCAGCTGCTGATTGAGCTGGACGCCAGCGCGAGATCTCTGCACCTCTCTCTCTCACACAAGAGTTCTACATTACTCAGTCTCTTGCTGTGCTACCTTGTACTTTTGCCCTAAGCAGGCAGACCAGTGTGCTTAGAACCTTTAACTTCTGGCAAATTTAGAGCTAGGACTTAGCCAGCCTTGCACAACCTGCAGGAGGCCCATTCCGTCAGGAAGGTGATCCCTGTAATAGCCTTGAAAAGATGTATTAATAGCACTACCTGGGCACTAGACGGGAGTTTTACAAGGAAACTTCAACAAAGGCCACAGTTTGCCTGTTAACTTTAGTTTTCCATCAGGCAATATTGGTTAAGCCAAAGGATGCAGGAACTGTTTTGCTTTCTGAAGGTCTGAATGAAAAATCTTTGTTTCATCTACTGCTGTCTGTAAACACACATCAGATTCGTGGGGTTTATGGTTAGCCAAACATGACAGAAATAAACCAGCTACACAATTAAGGACAGAAAAAGCCACAGAGAGGAATAGTACCAAGTGTCTGTACTTGTCCTTCTTTGGAAACAGCCAACACCTGAGCGGGGCTGAGATAATTTCATTGCTCGGGCAAGAAAACGCCTGGCACTGGCTAACGCCAGCCACGGGGTTCGGCCAGGCACCTTCTTTCCCCAAACCCTGTAAATTGCAATTACTGATAATCTGCACCTGATAAACCGATATCACTCATGATTCACCCTACTTTCTGGCAGGATGGATGGCAACACTGCAGCTCACTGCTTGGCTCTGCCCTTGGCTCAGGGTGGTGAACCACGCCAATTTGGGGAAGTATCTCCTCATACACGAGGGGTCTGTCTGAACTGGCAACGAGGCCCATCATACAAGTTTTGATTTGTCACCAAATCAGGATTTGAAAGCAACTGAAAATGGAAAATCAGAAATAAGATTATGAGGTACAAAAAAACTAATCGCCACGTACACACGCTTCTGATTCCAAGAACCAGAAACATTAAGGGACATACTTTACTGTGTTAAAATGCACAAATGGGTATATAAATATACATTGATATATATGTATATACCTGTATATGCAAAATGCTTGTCTCTCTGTTTTCATTAGCAATAGCAGGATGGGAAGCTTCCCCTAATGCATTTCTATTTCAATCTGTTCCGAAGCTACTCAGCACCAAAATCAATTTAAGAACCACTCAGCATCACAGCAACTAAGACTGCAATCCAATACATAAATCTAACAGGCTCCACGATGAAATTTTCCTAGCATAGCTACATTAAAGCAAAATTTCTCATGGGCAGTCTAGCTTATCAATACCAGGCAGTGCCTCTATGATAAATAGTCTGTTCAAATTAAACAAGCAGGCAACTGAATTGCCCAAAAGAGCGGGCCCCTATGGTCAAACCAGCCATTTGGGAGAGTCCTAACATCTGGAGTGAGCCATAGCTCTACCAGGGAATATGAACTGTTTTGCACCTCAGCCAGACTTTGACTCTGCCAAAGAGAGTCTCTCTCTTTTGTCCAAAAAGCCAGCGAAATAATGCAGAGCTTTCTGCTTTGACCAGCTTAGTCTTCAGGAGTTATCTTCTCGCTCCATCGTAGTTTTATAGTTTCTTTTGAAAAAGCCACACTGGGGAAAAAAATAAAATAACTTATTAAGCATAAATTTTTGCTTTTTCTTAAAACAATTTAAAATTAAAATTTCAAGTTTTTCCATCTCAGGGTTACAATAAGTGAATGAGTGAATGCAGGATGCAGCCCAGGTGTGACTTCTGGCAGAGCTGTAAGCCTGAAGGCCTACACTGTTCACAACTCTTCAAAACGTCTATAAACACTTCATAACGTTCAAATACTCTGCGAAGCACTTTAAAACGGGACTTGAGAGGTTATACTGAAACGCTCAGAATAGCTCAAAACGTAAGACTGAGGTTTTACAACAGGAAGCGGCAGATGTTCTTCAGTGCGCATTTGAAAATATTGCTTTCATACTTAGAGAAATCCTAAAAAATGTTAAAACATCTAACAAAGAGATGTCTGTTTTGTTGTGTGTGCGTTAATGCCACCCGCTTTCCAGAGGAGCACAATAATGAATGCCAGCGAGAGAAGCCCACCAACAGAGCTCCCTCCGGTAACAGGCAGGAGATCAAACTCTTTGTCTTTCAGGAATACGAGAGTAATCTGGAACTGAATCAAGGCCAACTCAGCACATACCATACTGAACCCCAGTTATTTTTTCATGGTTAGCTTTTAACTGAGAAAGCTACATAGCTTGAGCTAGCGTTCAACCTTTAAACTATGCTAGATGCACCATCACCCTACCTACGCAGGTACTTTGCAACACAATAGGAAATATTTTTTTTCATTGCAAGCCTAGTCAAGGGAATTAAATTTAGTGAGTCTTCTTTACAAGCTTACAGTGATTACAGTAGTGATCAGTGACAATCTTTCACATTAACAAAGAGCGTGTCTTCACTAGGGAAAGAGAAGGAATATTCATGTTGAAATCCCCGAGAGGACAGGAGGCCTCTGTGTTAGCCGCAAGTGTCAGACAGAATACAATACAGAACCCTAAAAACTTTTCTGATATGCACTAGCAAATATCATCCCTCTGCTTTTATCCTATAGTCAAAAACCTGATTTCACTAAATTCAATGGCAGAACAGATGTTTGCTTCAAAAGGTCCAGAACTCCAGGAACTTGATCAGTTCCCTAGGTTCAGCAAAAACATCTGGATTTCTCACTTGCTCCTGCCCCAGGAGAAGGACCATGTTCCCTACGTGATGCTCTGACACCTCAGCGGTACGATTCTCTTCTTTCAGGCCCAGACATAGTTCTCTGTTGAAGGTGATTTTTCCAGGGACCACCAGAGCAGTTCTGCTTGGTAAGAACTATGGAGAAAGAAATAAAAGGAACAAAGTATCAGTTGCTTTTCAGACTTTTCAGAAAAACGTGTTGCAACAGCAAATCCCTCTTCAGACTGTAAGCACCACGCTGTACAGTGCTGCCACCAAGCTGTGTCTTGTGTGCATAACCTTATGTGTCACTATCGCTGGTGAGAAATTGTCTGGAACGATGAACACCCGCGGTACTGTCAGAATCATTTCACGAGGGGCAATTTTTGAAGGAAGGAAGAGGACCACAGCACGTCTTCTAAGTGCTGAGTGCCTCCCGGGAGGCACTGCCAAGAATAAAACATCAGCCTTGCCCTGCAGGGTCAGAAAATAGCATCACACGTGGAAGAGCAACGTCTCGCTGTGATGCAGAAGGACCCCTTATGCCGGAGCTCTGGCGGGCAACAGGTTTTAGTGAAGGCGGGGGAGCGCGGTGCCCTGTGCACAGCTGGTGTGAGCTGCTTAAAGACAATTCTGCTGTCACGGTGATACCGTCTCCGTCAGTGCGGGTGGAGCAGTGCACGCACTGACACTGCTCGTCCGGAATACCCTCAAATGCAGCGGAGTGGCTCAGTCCCCGGCTGCCACGGGTCCGCTGGCTCCGTTGAGTTTGTCCCCACAGCAGCACCGCTCGCCTCCGGCTCTGTGCCGCTGGAGCACTCCCGCACACCCGGTACCCGTTCATCGGGTACCGCTGGGCACAACGCGCGGCAAAACCGCTTGGTGGGCGGAGCCTGGTAGTCCGGGGGGCGGGGCCTGACGGTCCGGGGGCGGAGCCTGACAGTCCGGGGGCGGAGCCTGACAGTCCGGGGGCGGAGCCTGACAGTCCGGGGGCGGAGCCTG